>JAXCGZ010013597.1:22500-74999 GCA_037179515.1 Halocaridina rubra
ATATGTGAAAACATGAATCATTTTTTACCCCGACCGGGGCTCGAACCTAGGACTTATGATTACTAAGTCAAGGCGCTACCACTACACCACAGAAGGTTAAAAGGAATCCAACCTTATAGCTTATATCTGTTATACTTAGGAATGAACGCATTCTAACTGAATGCCACCATGTTCATATTACAGATTCCCCAACCTCACTTGTGGCTTCATTTTAGCATTTAATTCAATTTCCAATCTCATTCGGGCCATGAAATAACCAGATAAGCACATTACATATGTGAAAACATGAATCATTTTTTACCCCAACCGGGACTCGAACCTAGGGCTTATGATTACTAAGTCAAGGCGCTACCACTACACCACAGAAGGTTAAAAGGTATCCAACCTTATAGCTTATATCTGCTATACTTAGGAATGAACGCATTCTAACTGAATGCCACTATGTTCATATTACAGATTCCCCAACCTCACTCGTGGCTTCATTTTAGCATTTAATTCAATTCCCAATTGAGGAATCTGTAATATGAGCATAGTGGCATTCAGTTAGAATGCGTTCATTCCTAAGTATAGCAGATATAAGCTATAAGGCTGGATTCCTTTTAACCTTCTGTGGTGTAGTGGTAGCGCCTTGACTTAGTAATCATAAGTCCTAGGTTCGAGTCCCGGTCGGGGTAAAAAATTATTCATGTTTTCACATATGTAATGTGCTTATCTGGTTATTTCATGGCCCGAATGAGATTGGGAATTGAATTAAATGCTAAAATGAAGCCACGAGTGAGGTTGGGGAATCTGTAATATGAACATAGTGGCATTCAGTTAGAATGCGTTCATTCCTAAGTATAGCAGATATAAGCTATAAGGTTGGATACCTTTTAACCTTCTGTGGTGTAGTGGTAGCGCCTTGACTTAGTAATCATAAGTCCTAGGTTCGAGTCCCTGTCGGGGTAAAAAATGATTCATGTTTTCACATATGTAATGTGCTTATCTGGTTATTTCATGGCCCGAATGAGATTGGGAAATGAATTAAATGCTAAAATGAAGCCACGAGTGAGGTTGGGGAATCTGTAATATGAACATAGTGGCATTCAGTTAGAATGCGTTCATTCCTAAGTATAGCAGATATAAGCTATAAGGTTGGATTCCTTTTAACCTTCTGTGGTGTAGTGGTAGCGCCTTGACTTAGTAATTATAAGTCCTAGGTTCGAGTCCCGGTCGGGGTAAAAAATGACTCATGTTTTCACATATGTAATGTGCTTATCTGGTTATTTCATGGCCCGAATGAGATTGGGAATTGAATTAAATGCTAAAATGAAGCCACGAGTGAGGTTGAGGAATCTGTAATATGAACATAGTGACATTCAGTTAGAATGCGTTCATTCCTAAGTATAGCAGATATAAGCTATAAGGTTGGATTCCTTTTAACCTTCTGTGGTGTAGTGGTAGCGCCTTGACTTAGTAATTATAAGTCCTAGGTTCGAGTCCTGGTCGGGGTAAAAAATGATTCATGTTTTCACATATGTAATGTGCTTATCTGGTTATATATATATATATATATATATATATATATATATATATATATATATAATATATATATATATATATATATATATATATATACACACACACACACACACAAACATACATACATACGAATAGGGGTACATAATGGAGTTCTTGGTCTATATACTGAAAAGTACAAACGGCAATAACAAGAATTGACGCGAGGTATGTACTTCATAAGCAAAAGTAGTATTACTAGAAAAAGCAATAAAAGTAGTAGCATCGCATTAGCAACAGTTCTAGTAAAAGAAGAAAACATTATAATCAATGAGTTACAGTCATTAACAATGGTCCTAATATCTTTATATCTAGCAGTGTAGCAATAATAGCAGAAATAGCATTTAAAAATATAGGTAGCTGTATTTGTGCTATTAGTAACAGTAGTAGTAGCAGAAAAATAAACATCACAACTAAAGAGCAAAACTCAATTAACAATGCCGCTAACAATTCTATATCTATATGTGGTAGCAGAAATAGTAGTACTAGCTCTTACAATAGTAGTAGTAGTAGTAGTAAAACCAAAAACATTACTAATGAGCAACACATTCATTAACAATAGCGTTAAACATTTTATATATCGTTGTGTTGCAATTATAACTACACATCATGAAAAATTAACTATAGATTAATACAAAAATGAACACGGACTTTGATTAATCTGTATTCATTAAAGGCTATATGACATTTTTTCGAAATCCGGTCTTTGAATTTTACCAATTATAATACTGCATGAAAAGTCAAGCTTTCAAAGAATCGAATTGCTTTATTCTCGGTATTTTTAAATCGCCTTTACTGTATTATCTACGTCGTAAAAAGAATATTATATTTTCCTGATACACACTCTCTATTCTGTTATATATAGAAGTGTATGTATGTATGTATGTGTGTGTTTCTATAACTATAATGAAGCAGAATAAACATCGAAATATACCATAACTTTTTTAAATTTTTCATTTTATATATAGATTTTTTTTCTCTTTACACACAAATACTTAATCTCTCTCTCACTCTCTATATCTCTTCCTTTCTCTCTTATTCATATATATATATATATATATATATATATATATATATATATATATATATATATATATATATATATATATATATATATATATATGAGGAATCCCTTATAGGGATAAAACAATAAGAAGAACCTCTTCCATTGAAGGAATGAACTTTATCTCCATGAGAATATCCTCTGGTTGAAATATCGAGCTTTCAGAGGTTTCGCCTTCATCCTCAGGTAGGAATAAACAGTAGTCACCGTGGCTCAAGCGGTATTGTCCGCGACTCTGAGGTGTCAGGTCGAGGGTTCACGTCCCGTCACGGTCTGAGGTTAGCAAGGGCATGCACTCAGGGTAACGATTACATCTGCCAAAATAAGTCCTTAGCAAGAAGGCAACCGTCCTAGCCCTTTGTAGAAAAGGGAGTCCGTGACGTAAAACCGGAACAGAACAGAACTCAGGTCTGAATAAACACATTGTTGGAAACAGTTCTCTACAAAAAGACAGGGTTTAGAAACAACTCCAAGAGAAGGTGAATTTTTATATAACTGAGTGTTCTTAGCACTGGTTAGCTATCTAATTAATTATATTCTTTAATAACAAGAATGACATACAAAACAAATTTGTCTTATTAAACGTTTGATCCCCTTAGAAAGATTCTAATTTTAGCAAGGAATTTAAAAGATAAACAGTGAGAAATCCACTCCTTTTAAATAACAAAAACGTTTCCCTTCTAAATGGTAAGGAAAAACTCTTTTTAAATATTAAAAAAAAAACTTTCCACGTACAGATCGGAACATAAGATAATTCAAGAAACTCTCTCTCTATACAAAAGATCCAAGTAAGAAACTTGACGTATCTGCATCCTTCGCTTACAGACTTAGAAGACATATGAGGCATTATGTTTATACAAGTCTACAAAACCATGCACCTGTAGAGGATCACAGGTGTCGCCTACTTCACTTTTTCACCAGGGTTCTTATAATCTCTATAGTTAGCATTGTCAAAGAAAAAGAGTATTGTCAAAGATCAAAACTTTGATAATTAGTTATGAACACAGTATTTGTAGCTCAAACTATTGTAAGCTTATCTTTGATTAATGAAGTGTCAAGATGGCTAAAAATAATGTATTACCAGAAATAACTCAATGAGTTATTCATCTGACTGAAAATCTTTGTAGTAATGATTGACGAGATGATATTTCTGACATAATGAAAAAATTATCTAAATATACCCTCATCCCTACCCCCGCTAAACATGCGATTTTTTTTATCTCTATCTCTTTATCTACATATCTAGCTCTCTCTCTCTCTCTCTCTCTCTCTCTCTCTCTCTCTCTCTCTCAAACACACACACACACACACATACACACACATACAAACAAACACCTCAATGTCATTGAAAATTAATAAAGAAAGGTGAACTTAGAGAAGCAATAAGTCAAATGGAAAAATATTATTATTCCTCTCTCCAGCTCAGATTACTCAGCTCATACACACATATATACACATACGCACACACATACACACCAACACACTGCTAAGTCACTAAATAATGACTCAGGTCTAACTAAAAATTATCATCATCCCTCCTCGCTCTAAATCTGATGTCAGTACACACACACACAGTTGAAAGTCACTGAGCAATGACTCAAGAATGGTGGACTTAGCTTACGAGAAGTCAAATGGAAAATTATTTTATCTTTTTCTCTTTACATCTGACTTGGCAGTATGCAGTACACGTTCTGGCGCAGTCTACGGAGACACACGCCAAGTCCTACTTCCAACTATGGAATGGATCAAACTGAGAAGTAACCTAAAATATTACTGTGTATACTAAACATGAAGAATCCCTCTCACAGGATAGCTATAGGTGAAGATCAGGAGTATGGATATATTAGAGAGAGGCAAGCATATATACATGTATACAAACATAATCCTGATAGCGTGTGTGTGTGTGTGTGTGTGTGGAGAGAGAGAGAGAGAGAGAGAGAGAGAGAGAGAGAGAGAGAGAGAGAGAGAGAGAGAGAGAGAGAGGCCTATTCCCTCATATGTGTGGTGGATGCTGATATTTTTCAGGAGGAAAAAACTGAAGTGAGAAATGAAGGCGTGCCAGTCCACAGTTCCCTTTTACGCCTTCCAATTCCCCATACTGCACACGGGGAATATCCTGGTAATATTCTTACATCCATAACCCGAATACACAGAGAGATAGACATTCACAGCCAGACAGATAGATAAATGGTTACACATGCATACACGTATTGCATATACATATGAATAAGATATCTCATATATCATATGTACGACTCCTGACAGTATTCAGATATCGACAACCCGAATACACACGCATATAGACATACTCTCAGCCAAAAAGATATGACTAATACACACATGTATAGACAGTATATGAATCTCTCTATCTATATACAAAAGTCATAATCCCCTCCTTTAATATGGGGGTGGCTGAGTCAAAGAAAAACTCGTACTCTTAGGGGATGAAAATACAACGAAGAGGATTCTCAGTCCATTCGCTCTGCCCCATTTAGTCAGTTTTTAAAACACGCAGGGGAAAACGAAGGAGGCACTCTTGCCCCCTCCCTTCATATATGAGAATATATATATAAAAAAAACTCAAAGACGTCTCCTGACGGTATTAAGGTATGTAGGAATACTAATTTAGTCAAGGCTATTCATGCAATCTCATGAAATAATCAAGTATTACGCGTCAATACGTAATAAATAGAGGGGGAGAGAGGCTATGCTTTGAAGCCCTCATCATTCTTTTTTTTTTTCTTTTTGGTCAGAGCATTCATACTGACTTCCTTATTTTATTAGAGGACCTCATCATAATTGTGATGAATGAGGGAATCACATGACAGATTTCCAATGTGTGTGTGAGAGAAAGAGAGAGAAAGGGAGAGAGAATGACTAGTTAGAGAACAGCTCGATCTTTTTGCATGTGTTTTACTAGTTCAATATCTCGATATTGCTTCAGTATTTCAGTATTTTGGTTTACGTCTTACGCTTAAAAAATAAGGATTGATGAATTGGAAGTGACTAGCAGTAGCGTTAAGAAATACATTCATGAAACATTTTTACTGTTTCATATTAACAAGTGTGAAAGGAAAAAAAACACTAGAGGGCGAGTAGCTTGTTCCTTTTCGTGTAAGTTACGATTTAATATCTCATTATTTTTCTGCTTAAAAAAGCAAGCATGGATGGTGTGAATGTGCCTAGCAGTACGGCTTAAGAAATAAGACTTTCTAGCCAGACACTAGTTTGCGCTGCTTCATATGGATGAGATAGTTCAATATAACAATATTATGGCTCATGTGCTCTGTTTAATAACAAGTATTAATGCTTAGCATGGTTCTAGCAGTACCGTTTAACACTCTATGTAAATTAATTTTTGCAGTTTCATAATACTGAGGGTAAGCGGGGAAAAATAACTAGCAGGAAAGTGGATGGCTATTTCTTTTATGTTGTTACGGTATAATATTTCGAGGACCGCGGAAGCGCAGTGGTTAGAACACTTGCCTCTGTAAGTTATAGACCAGAGCTCGAACCAACCCAACTATAGTTACCCGGCTCCACCACTATAATGGGGATTACTAGTGACAGAAAACGGGAAACAACATGGTTCACTATCTCAAGTGTTGTGCTTAAAAATAAATACTGAAGCTGTGGAAGTTCCTAGGAATATGCTTATCAGATTTATTTGAAAACCTTTACAATATCATATGTATCTTTATTACTGATAAGGGACATTTTTCAATGAAAGATATCCAAAAATAAAAAATATAAACAACAATCTCACAGACCCATACACAGGGTATGCTTTGAAAGTTACTGAAATTAAATTCCAAATACACATTTGAAAGCTCTTAAACAATTCATATGGTTTTTTTTATTTGTAAGAAAATATATAGATAAAAATATCTAATATGATAAAATTATCAAATGGAAGTAATTTCCAACGACTTACTCAATCCATATAGCACTCTGCACAAAATATCCACACTAAATTATGTAAGCATTCAGAAAAATGCGTTCATTCCCTAGTTTAGCAGTTAGCGGAGAAGATGCTTTCTTATATTAGACCGTTGGTGTAGGTGGTAGCGCCTTGACACACTAGTTATGTGAATCCCGGCCAGGGGTTAAAAAAAAAAATATATATATATATATATATATATATATATATATATATATATATATATATATATATATATATATATATATATATATATATATATATATATATATATATATATATATATATATATATATATATATATATATATATATTATATATATATATATATATATATATATATATATATATATATATATATATATAAACTGCCCAAAGGTATAAGAAATATACATAGAAAATATAAAGCAAACTCCAGCGACCTACTCATCCTTACTTCTCACTCAATGTATAAACCAACACCTTTTGAATTGGGGGATAAATTGCTTAGGTGTTAAAACCAAGAGTTTATAGAAACAGCAAACTGCTTTTTTTTTTTTTTTTAATGAAAGATAACCTTGTGTTTCAGTGAATGGATATTAATTCTTTAAAATTGAAAATTGTAATTGTACCGCAAGCATCAACGAAAAAGATGGCACCGTTTCATGTGTCACACTGCATCCGCATTCGAGTGGGGGTAGACACAGACTATTTGGATCTGGAAAATTAAGGCTGGATGCTTTTCTTAACCCCCCGCGGTGGGATAGAACATGCGGTAGTCGCCTCTAGATTCGCGAACTATCACGGAGCTATCGCAGCCCTCGAGCATTAACAAATGACATAGACATATTTTATGAAAACAGTCCATTACATGTATATATCTTAAAGTCAGCATTCTGTGTTTTGTCTCCGGTTTTATATTCCATATAAATTAAAAGCTGCAACAGTAGCATAAGTTTATCAGAAAAAAATTAATTATATTAAAAACAAGTAACAACTTCTACTTCCATAATTCTGAAATAATATGAAGACCACAAATTTCAACTCTAATCAAAAACAGACTTGTAGTACCTGTAATTCGACAAAAGACAAACAGAATTACATAAAACCTTATTCCTAATCAAAAACGCTACAGTCCAACTCTAATCATCACTGTCCTTTGACTATAGAAAGTGGACAACGATTAAGTAAAAATCAAATAAATTCATTTCGATGACCTTTAGCCCGGCTAACCTTCATAAACACATGAGATCGTGTTAATCATTTTCCTTGATTAGAAACTGGAGAGAGCTTAACTTAAAATCAACTCATATTTCCACCAAAAACTCATTCCTAGGTAAACTTTTATAAAATACCACCAGGTATATATGAGCACCGCATCACTCTTGCAGTAGCCTCCTGGCTAGTACAGCGGTAAAGCGCTGGCCTTGCATTCGCGAGGTTAACGAATCGAGCCTCGTCCAGGCAAGAGAGTTTTAGCTGTTTATTGTGGAGGTTACTGCTGTGGCTGGACACTGCAGTGGTGAGTTGGGGCTTGTGCCGGCTGACGCCCGCCCTACGGGTCCTCCATGACCCGTTCCACCCATCCTTGTGTGGGGAATCTATATTAAAAAAAAAATCACTCTTGCAGTGGAATGGAGTTGAGTTGCGAGTTTTACACAGATAGGATCTGATCTTAGCTGTCAATTAACTCCTGTGAGTGTGTGAGTGCTAGCGCTTGCCTAGGACCGAATACTTCATTTATGTCGAAATTAATTTACAATACAAAAATAATTTCACAAGAAAAGCTAAGGACAATAATATACAAAGAATTTAAAAAAGCATATCAAACTAACTAATTAAAGTATTGCACACTTTTATGTCACAATGAGTCCCCATGAATGGGGGTGGACAATGACAGGTTGCAGCTGGAGAATTAAGGCTGGATTCCCTTCCTCACACCCCATGTTAGGGAGGGACGTAACAGTTCTAACTAGTGGAGGGTTGTATCATCAATCAATCTTTTATCTGCTTAGAAAGCAATAGACCATCTTTCTAAACAAGAATAACTGGTGAAAAAGTTTGGTGCAATCGTAAGACGTTTGGTTAATGTATGAAATCTCACGCAAAGTAATTTAAGAAACGAAAATACTTTTTGCCCTCTTCATATAAAGAAAAGTGGAACAAGAAGAAAAAAATAATAACATATTTCTCTACTATATTTCACACCTGCAAAGGTGTGAAATATAGTGCATTATATACCTATAGTACATTATATACATATATACATATAGTACATTAAACCTTTTGCAACGCTAATTACTAAGAGAAAAAATCTCGTGTCCTTCTCACACAAAAAGGTTGGAACCAGAAATAAAGATTAGAAACAATACTACTCTAAAATTAGTCCTCGACTGGAATTTCACATAAATAATGGTGCAGTTCTTACTAGATTTGGCCAGTATATTAAAACTCACCTGTTGGTATTCAGCATAAAACAAATACAGCTCTTGGCTTATGATAAAACTAGAATCAGAACAGAAAGAAAATGTTAGCGGTTTAAAGTAAGTCCATTAAAACAATTTCACACCACTAAAGAGATTGGACTGGTATATTAAATGTCATACGATGATTTTCAATCTAAAAAAATAAAAAATAAAAATTCTTCTCGTATGAGAAAGCTGGAATCAGAAAAAGTCTAAAAATAGCAAGTGGTGCAATTCCTAAGATATTTGGCTAGCACAACAACCCCAGCGATGGTATTCAATAAAAGAATACACATCTCCTCCTTCTCGTTTGCAAGAGTTAGAATCAGAGCGAAAAACACCAGTTTAAAAATAGCAATGGCGTAATTTTGAAAAGATTTGCGTAGTATATTAAAATTTAAGCGATGGCATTCGATATAAGGCCGCTTTCACACCAAAGTGTCACGTCGTACGTGGCATGCCACGTGGCACGCCAGTTGAAAACGAACATCCGGAAATATATGAAACCTTTCACACATAAGTGGTGTGACACGTCCCATGTGCCACGTGCATCTTGCACCGCAAGTCGCACGTGGCACATGGGACGTGTCACGCCACTTCTGTGAGAAAGGTTTCATATATTTCCGGATGTTCGTTTTCAACTGGCGTGCCACGTGGCATGTCTCGTGCGACGTGACACTTTGGTATGAAAGAGGTCTAAGAAAAAAATTTCTGGCGTATAAGAGCTGGAATACAATAAAAAAAAGAATGAAAATAGTCCCCCATTGCAATTTTACACCTGCATTAGTGCAATTCTTAGGAGATTTCACTCGTATACTCGTATGTAACCTCAAGCAAAACACATCTTGTCCTTCTCGCATTTGGGGAAGTTGGAATCGGAACAAATAACTCCCAGTCTAAAAATAGTCCCTCCTCCCTACTGCAATTTCACACCAATGTAATAAGTATAAACAAGTAGAACGGGACATATATTGGGAAATTTGGGCCTCTTAACTGCGACATGAAGAGAAAAGACAAGAGTAATAGCCTTATTCCATGCTTAATAGGGGAATATAGCTAATAACTACGAAGGGCTTTGAGGGAAAAAAAAGGAAAAAAAAAAGGTTAAAAGAATAGGTAGAAGGAAAGGCCACGGATTAAAAATTTCACAACTGCAATAAAAAAAAATCAAAGACTAAAGTCGAAATCTTCAAAATAATAGAGGCAGAAACTGGAAGGCTACAGTTGGGGAGTAAACTTAGGTGAGACACTTGAATAAGTTGCAAAATAACAACAATGTCGTAAACGAAGCGGTGCAAGCTGATGTTACTACATAGTAGCAGTAGTAGTAGTAGTAGTGGTGATAGTAGTAATAGCAGTTAATATTATGTAATCTCTCTAACAAGTAGCCATAGTTTTTTTCACACCTTGGGAAAATAATTATATATATATATATATATATATATATATATATATATATATATATATATATATATATATATATATAGACACACACACACACGCACATAATGATCACAGTCTCAAAGATAAAATATACATTCACATAAATCGTTCACAGTATGCAAAAAAAAAAAAAAATCATATAAACTGTAAAAGTAGCCGAAACAGCACACGTAAGGCATACATAAAGCGAGGTCATTTACTGATAAAATATAGACAATTTAGTTTGCAAGATATTGATAATTTATATCTCGAGGGTATATATCACATTATTACATACTCACTGACAGGTTTATGGCTAAATAAGAGACGTAGATTCTTGTTATAAAGCAGTTTCAATCTCTCTCTCTCTCTCTCTCTCTCTCTCTCTCTCTCTCTCTCTCTCTCTCTCTCATTTGTCTATATATATCTATGTTTCAAGTCTCTCCACTGAATATTAGAATATGCATAAAATTGGAGACTAACGTATAAGGATAATAATTCAAGTTATCGGTTTCCCTTGCAATATATAAATAAATGGATTATCTTGACACGGTAAGTATTGAGAATGACGAAATGAATATCGGTATCGAGCATAAACTCCTAGTATTGCAATGGATATCGGTTACAAGAGCCCAACAAAACACTATTTCTATTGTTACATTAATACCTCCCTTTCGTAAGAGTTATTATAAACGATACCCAAAAGGTGATTGGTTCGGTTTTTACATCACGAACTCCCTTTTCTACTAAGGGCTAGGACGGTTGCCTTCTTGCGAAGAACTTGTTTTGGCAGATGTAATCGTTACCCTGAGTGTATGCCCTTACTAACCTCAGTCCGTGACGGGACGCGAACCCTCGACCTGCCGCCTCAGAGTCGCGGACGTTACCATTTTGCAGTGGAAACTACTAAACAATACCCTCAAGGCATGAAATAATATTTACTCACTCTATATACCTCTCTATCTATCTCTCTTATGAGTCAAGGTTCATAATATCGTAACCTAACTTAACCTTACTCATTGAGATCTGATTATATTGTCCTGTTGCCCTCACTTATACTGGCAATCATACAATACCAGTGTCAGGAGTTAGGCCTATCAAACGCTTCTGGTGGATGCGAGATGGTGTCGAGTGCACCCTTTTAACCCCTTGGGGTCCACCTCAAGAGGGGGAAAAGGATAAGAATAAAGAGAGAGGGGGGGGGAAGGATAAGAATAAAGAGAACAAAAATGAAAGTGAAGAAAGGAAAGCAATACATGGGGTCTATCCCAATGCCAAAAGATCTACACACTGATATCGTTGTATCTTTAATAAATATAAACTAGAAAAAACGAATCTGAGATTGGCTAAGTCGCTTCTGGGGGAAAGGGGGGGGGGACTGATATAAACAACATAAATTTAGGGTTTCATAGAGTGTATGTGTTGTCTATGTTTTCATCAAAGGGAAAAAACGGAATATGTGGGTAAGCCATTTCTGTAATACAACTCTCATTCAGATAGCACAGAGCAATATCTATAATAAGCCTCCAATATGTGTGTGTGTGTGTGTGTGTGCGTGCGAGAGCGTGAAAGAGAAAGAAAGACAGAGAGAATATTAATGGGGAATCATTCTTAGATGGTTTGGTTTTACGTCACGAACTCCCTTTTCTACTAAGGACTAGGACGGTTGCCTTCTTGCGAAGGACTTGTTTTGGCAGATGTAATCGTTACCCTGAGTGTATGCCCTTACTAACCTCAGTCCGTGACGGGGCGCGAACCCTCGACCTGCCGCCTCAGAGTCGCGAACGCTACCATTTTGCCACGGAGACTACTTGAATGTAACAAAGATGTTGTATTCAAAAATGATCATGGCATATGGCAAGCCAATAAAACCTCGAAACTAATTGACGAACGATAGCAAAAGTTAAATAATTTCAAAACATACTGATAACCCCAGAAAAGTACATAAATAATAAAAATAGCACCGTTTTAGGTGTCACAATTAGTCCCATTCGGCTGAGGGTAGACATATTTTAGCAATGGGGTGATGGGTGAATGTCCTTCCTAATGCCTCTCGCTGAGTTCGAACTGCGTTAGTCGCTTCCCGACCCCCGCAGTCTACCACTGAGCTACCACGCCCCACATGCACAAAATCAATATTGTCATAAAATATATGAACGCCAAGATTTATTAGTAATCATAGTTAAAGACTGAATTAATGTCAACGAAGGGTAAGAGGGAATAATAATTATCGGCACAAATAACCATATAATGAAGTGCCAAAAAGTGAGTAAAGGCGAAAGTTGGTGAAAGAGTGTTGGCTCTTGCGTTGGTAAGTGTGTCACTTTTAGAATTTTTAAGGACATAAATATGGCTTACTTATGTTACTTTACGGAAACTTATTTGACGCCTATCTCTAAGTATAAGGGAAAAAGTCTGTTCATTTAACGCATTATTATTATCATATTATTATTATTATTATTATTATTAGTAGTAGTAGTAGTAGTAGTAGTAGTAGTAGTAGTAGTAGTATCATTATCATTATTATTAAAGCAAAAATCTAGTCTCGAAAAATCACAACTCTATTAATCAATACAGAAGACGTAAGTCCTAATGTTCATATCAGGCTAATAAATGCAAGAGTTAAACATTTAGCATTATCCAAAACGTCTTTTTTTTGTCTCCATTTATCTCTCTCTCTCTCTCTTCTTGTTTTAAAAGGTTTCTATAACAGCCTTTCGTGTTTTAGACAAGCCATACATACATAAGTCTACCATCAATTCAATCTCCATCGTGGTTAAAAAGAAAAAGGCAGCTTTTGTTCCTCTAGGCAACGAGGCCGGATGAATCAGTTTATAATGCTTATTCTTCGCCAGGAGGTACTTCGCTCCACTTCTTCAAATAGATTACGCTAGCCCTAGTGCCTATATCCCAATCTTGCTTTGGATTTTTCACTCTATAGAAATAGGCTAGAGGTGTTTAGGATCTCGATGGAAAGGCCGTGACTATCGCAGTAATGGGTAAATTGAGAAGGGAAGAAGAGGCGATGGTAATAGTGTGGTCTAAGGAAAGGGGGAAGAAGAAGAGCAGCTTGTCTCTTGGTGATGCATTGTCATAGCCTATTTTCGTAGGGGGAGGGAGCAGCTGCTGTACACAGTTTCCAGATAAGCCATTGTTTACTGGCTCCGAGGGAGCCTCTTGCCATTCCTGGAAATCCTGCTGTGCATTGATATCATCGGGGCTGGAGGCTGTTACAAGGCCTCTCGATTGATGTATTCTATTAGAAATGGAGGGCAAAACGGAAATTCACCCGCTATCGATGATGGTATGGGACTATTATGCTCTATGGACTATGCTCATCTGTTCTGACGATGCTATAGCACCACTATAGTGCAAGATACTACTCGCTAGGGACTCGCTGGTGGCGTAGGAAATAGACCTCTGGCTGTATGGTTGGCTCTACGGAGTATGTATGGTTTGGGATAAGAAGAGATGCCATGTAGAGTATGAGGATGGTATATATAGTCTATTTTCACCATAAAAACAGATAATAATACAGAAGAGGAAAAGTTGAATAAATTTTCGCAAAGTTAACAACATTGTTGGTTTTCCCTGCGGTCACACAAGCGTACCTTGACTTGAAGCTTTCTTAAATGTATTAAGTAAAGATAATCCCCCCCAACAGAAAATGAAGGACTTGCCATCTTTACTTGGACAATTTGGGTTAAGTTAGGTTGGGTTTGGTTAAACTATAAGCATATGAATTGAATAAATGATTGGCTACGAAAGGGATTATCTTTGAATGTGAAGGAAAGATTATTTTCACTGCTGGACACAGGGTAGAATTATCTTGATTCTATGTAGCTTTCGAGATAACCTGGGCAATTTAAAATAAATATAGCATCGTTTTGTGTCGCATTTAGTCCCCATTTGAATGGTCAGAGACATGTTAAAACAAGGGGATTAAGGCTGGATGCCCTTCCTAACGCCCCTCAGTGGGCTCGAACTCACGTTAGTCGCGTCCCGGCTCGCACGGTCTACCACTGAGCTATTGCGGCCCCCACCCTGACAATTCAAAATTCATACACATTTTTAGTGTAAAATATGACATGATAGACAATTGAGAGGCGATCGAGCAGTGAATTTAGAAAAGACATCCAGCCTTAATTCCCTATGTCCAATTTGTCTGTGTCCACCCCAGTAATAGGGATTAATAGTGACACAAAATAAAAGAAAAAATACATGACAGAGAATGAGTAAATGACACTTCCAACGACAGAACTTTGCCCATTATACTCTTTACTGGACTCTGGGACAATCTTTATTCCTTTACTTTCAAGAAGTCAACAAATGAGATTGTCAGACGCCCAAGACTCCTACCAAGAACCTTTTGGCCCAGTACAATCACTGACAATCAGTGTGTCAATCTTCAGAGGCCTAGTTACATAAGCAGGCGGTGTGGTTAGTATTCATTACGAAGCTTGATAGATAAAGAGAAGCCATTTCCTTGGAATCGAGAAGAGGAAGTTCTCTAATGCATTACTAATGGCTTTGATAGAAACATTTTTGTCCTTTTGAGATTTAGAGCTCTTTTAGACTTAATAAACATTTTAGTAGATAATTATTTCTATATCATAGTCATAGCTTCAATACAAGCTATTCTATAATAATGACCTTTGAACTATAATTCTCATCTCTCCAACACAAGCAAACGTTCACTCAAATATGAAAAAAATTGAGTAGATAACAGAGCTATTACAAGTAATTCTATGATAATCACGTCTCATCGCTTCAATGCAAGTAATATCTGTGAAATATACTTTTTTTCAGGAAATCTGATAATGATTCCCATCTAACACAGATAATCTCTGACTAAAATATGTTACATTGTATACTTATAAAGAATTAAACTGCGATGTATACTTTGATCATTTATCTGTACAAAATGTCATCAATTAGTTTTTGTGCATATTTCATAATACGTCCTCTGTGTATATTCCGTAAAGCATTTTTTGCTGCTATATTGGAATTTCGAGAAATGTAACTTATTGAAGCAATCTACAGCCAGTCCATGTGTGAGTCTTAAGTTCGGATTGATTAGGTTAGGTCATCTAGGGGATCTGGATGGACAAAGTCTCCAGTTTAAACAAATAATGGTTAAAGTTTTCTCCCGCAAATGATTTACATCGACATGTGGTTTTTCTAATGATTTTCTGTGACAAACGATGTATTTAGATTTTTTTTTTTTTAAGAGTGTGACACCGGGACAGGCAGAAACTGCCCTCATCAACAAAGGCCCGGGCACGAGAAAATACCAAGACGAAGGAAAAGAAAAAGGTTAAGGGCAAGGCAGAGATGAGGTAATGTCACACAAAGTAAAACGACAGACAGAAAAAAAACAGTCAAAGTAAAGAGGACCCAGAGATATGGAGGACTAGGCTCTGAGATGACGACAGATCTGCTTTTTGAAGGATGAAAGGTCATAAGAATTAGGAAAGACAGAAGGAGGAAGAGAGTTCCAGAGTCTGGAGGTAGATGGGAAGAAGCAGTCACTGCACCGACCAATCCGCGAGCTACAAATCTCCACACAGTACCTGTATTTCTTGGAGATTTGAAGGCGTATATCTGAAATATTGTATCATTCCACACACTCCTGAGGTAGGGGTGTAAAAATACTTCCTCCGTGTTCCCCTGCGCGTAGTAAAAATCGTCTAAATAAGGTGGAACGAGGGGACTGGCATCCCCTCCTCTGCATAGTCTTCCCTCGAAGTCAAGGTATTTTGCTTTGACTCAGCCACCCCCTTATAAGGGGGAATAGGGCTTTTGTACATACACATAACACACAAATATTAGAGCGTTAGCAGGTTAATACTAACAAGTAACGTAATAAAACTCATTCAATCATCACAGCAAAGCATGTAATTTCTACAATAATGACCTTTGACCTAGAATTATTTAATTTCATACTAATTCTAAGCTCACTATCACAGGCAAACAGTGATGAATATATAAGGAAGTTATGACTGATAGTAGTGATAGTACAGTGCTATAACATCACTTAACCCTCGCTACAGTAAAAGTAATATCTGTAATACTGTCCTTTGACCTATCACTATTATTTCTGATAATTATCATGTGACCAAAAAAGGTAAAGACTGATTTAAAAAAAATAAGAAAATTAGGATATATAATAATGTTAGTACAAGTAATTTTGTAATCATTTAAGATAATGATCTTTGACCGTTTACCAATCAAACTTATATTGATTCTCATCCCACCTCATATTCAAATTAACACATGCGCACGCATGCACGCACGCGCATAGACACAGACACATATATACACATGTCAAGAAGTGATTGTGTAAAAAATAAACGTCTTCAAAAGTTAATAACAATGATAAAACTCATATCAAGCATGTTTTTTTTTCTCTCTCTCTTTCTCTGATGTTATTGGACAGACCATTCTAAACGAAACTCAAAAAATTTTGTTTCTCGTGCACTTATCGCTTGTCCCGTAATCAAATACGAGAAGAGAGAAGTGCTTCAATGATTTACAAGTAATTAATGGCCAGTCAAATAAAGCGATATTACCTATTACACATATAATGAAGAGACAAAACCAATATTCAACAGTCCATCACTCTTGCATGCTGCCAAAAGCAAGCTTTATTATTCTGATGTATCGTTTTCTATGAGCAACAATACCTTGGAGAGAACCCGTTTTCTATAAGCAACAATACCTTGGAAAGAACCCGTTTTCTATGAGTGATATTGTCTTGGGAAGAACCCGTATTTTATAAGCAATAGTACTTGGGAAGAACCCACTTCTATGAGCGACATTGCCTTGTGAATAACCCGTTTTCTATGAGCGACAATACCTTGAGAAGAACCAGTTTTCTATGAGCAATAACACCTTGAGAAGAACCGGTTCTATGAGCGACAGTGCCTTGGAATGAACCCGTTTTCTATGAGCAATAATACTTTGGTAAGAACACGTTTTCTACGAGCAACAATACCTTGGGAAGAACCCGCTTTCAATAAGCAATAATACCTTGGGAAGAACCCGTTTTCTATGAGGAACAATACCTTATGAAGAACCCATATTCTTTAGCAAAAAACATTAGGAAGAATGCGTTTTTATGCAACAATAAATGAGATAAAACATATTCTATGCGCAACAATACCTCTGGAAGAACCCATTTTCTCTGAACAAAAATAACATGGGAAGAAAGAATATTCTATAAGCAACAACATACTGGGTAACCCAATTTCTATGACGAAACAATACTTTGTGGAAAACCCTTTTTTAGAGCTAGGAGCAACATTACCCTGGAATGGACCTGCTTTCTTTAAGCAACAATACCCAGGGAGAGACCTGTTTTCTATGGTAAAGAAATTGGGGAGATCAAATGAAGCACTATAGTAATCTATTTTATGTATTTATTTATTGTTTAGAGCATTGCTTGCCGACAGGAAATTGCTTATATAGATATGTAAGTCTTCTTAAGGGCGACGTTAGTATTCTGAAAATCAACGGAGTTACAATACATACTCCAATTTGTATGGTTTACTTCAAAGGTTGGTTGAGTTTTAGCAACGCATATAAAAGCACCGTTTTAAATTATATTTAGTCCCAATTCGAATGCTAGTGGCCACAGACATACTAGAGCTGTGCGATAAAGGCTTAATCTCCCTTCCTAATGACCCGCGGTGGGATCGAATTAGCATTCATCATCTGGCAACTCGCTCACTCTGCCACTCGGCTAATACTATTGTCTGCTACTGTAAAATAAGTCAAGGATACGTAACATTATTTCAAAGGATAAATGTTGCCTTAAATCAACGGAGTTACGTAAGAGTGTAAATAACCTGGTTATTACTTCCAGCGCTAGTTGCTTTTGGATATATGGAATCTACTCTTCCAGTGAGCTGAAAGGACAGTGGCTATCCCTCAATAATATCCGTTCATTCGTCCGCTCGAGCGGAGATGTCGAAAAAGTTCTCGATAAGAAGTCTTTTTCTGATATAAACCTTCCCAAACTATTGGGAGACCTTCGACACATAAATAACATATATTATCAGAACCATTAGAGCATTTCTGGAAATATATATATTATGGTTTGTTATTTATAGTAAAAAGAAAAGGAGTTAGATGTAACGGTTTAATTTTCACAGTTGTTCTTGTTGTTGTTTTATTTTAATTAACTATTTTTTATTGTTGTTGCAAGTGTGGAGGAATAGCTTAAGAGTGTAGATACTTTAACAAAACATGATAAAGACACTTAAATATATATTTAGATAATAATTTTCTCTTTTGAATGGAATTTCTTTATCCTTGTCCGGATTTTGAAGATATGTATAACTCACTAGAGATAATAGATAGAACATGACAAAAACACTATACACCTATATATTAACATTTTTCTTTTTATTTGTCTTCCCTCTCTACACCTATATTATTTTTATTTGTCTTCCCTCTCTACACCTATATATTAACATTTTTTTCTTTTTATTTGTCTTCTCTCTTTATGTTCATTTTCATTTCTCGTATCAGCATCACATATATGCTCGTAATTTTTTTACACGTTTTTCTTTTAATGTCTTTCTCATATTATCTATGTTCATATCCATTTCGCATCTCAGTATCATACATATATATTCATACATATTTTTTTTCATTTAGTAAGTCTTTCTTTGTTATCTTTATTCATTTCCATTTCTCGCTTCCATATCTAGTCTAATTAATGGGAGGCCTAATATAGAGCGTCACATTTCCCCTTCATTGCCTAAAAATCTGTTCCCTATCTCAGTGACACCTCTTTATGCCAGCTAAGAACAAAGAACTTTGTAAGTTGGAAGCCACAACTTGCATAAATAGTTACCACGCCATAAGTACCAAGCTCTTTAGCTCTAGGCTCTTCTCGGTATCTTTTACGTCTTCTTGTTTTTTTAGGATAGGAAAATGGTAGAAGATAGGAGAAGAGTAAGAGTAAAAAAAAAAAAGTGTTTAGTGGGTCGAGGACTGGGATACAAGAGCAAACGAAAAAGGTATTCTTAAGGTAAATACAAAACTTCAGAGCAGTGTCACCTGACCTTCAGTGACACTTTATTTCTCAAAGATTTTCTCTTTATTAGTGCCTAACGTAAGTAATGTGGTCTCCAAGAGATAGAATCGGCTCAGGTTAATCTCATAACAATATTACCAAGGCTAAAATTCACTTGTAAAATACCATAAGAATTTTAGAATACTTCAAGAGTGGTGTCGCGATGCACTGTCAAATTATAATTCTCAAAGGATTTTATACAGTTTCAAAGATAACTAATATCGTCTCCATGACATAGATCTGGCTCAGGTTACTCTAATGTAAATATTGCCAAGGATGCAACTCATTTTCAAAATACCCTCAGAACTTTTTAGTGAATCCATCTCAGATTGCAGAGTCTGCTTTTAGTGCCAATGACCCCTGATGAACGGGGTTCGCAAACCTATGTCAACTAACAAAGGAACTGAGAGAAATATCTAAAGTACCTTTTTCCCTTGGATCTCTTTACTTTGGCCCCCTATCTCTTGCCTTACAAAGTAGCTATTTAGGATCCCCGATGGAGGGCCATGACCATTGAGGTAAATGGCTGAGATGAGGAGCCAAAGAGGAACTGACGGAGTACGGGGGAGGAAGAAAGAGGCGGTCCTGTCGCTGGGTGAACTATTGTCATGGCCTATTCTCAAGGGAAAAACTTCCTTACATATTTCCCTGATAAGGCATTGTTTACTAGCTCCTAGGGAGGCCTTTTCCATCCCGGGACTCTGATGTATTTTGATATCATCTTGGTTATAGGATTCCACAAGGCGCACTACTTAACTATTCACTCACAAACGAGGGGTAAAACAGGAAACTTTTTGAGCAAATAATTCTACAAACACGCACATACACACACACACACACACACGAGAGAGAGAGAGAGAGAGAGAGAGAGAGAGAGAGAGAGAGAGAGAGAGAGAGAGAGAATTAAAGTAAATATTGAACTATTAAGGCTTAAAATTATATATGCATCTTCAGCTTTAAAAATCTATGTAACCACACTGAAGTTTTACCAAAATGAGTCCTTCCTTCCCCCTCTTGTAGCAATTCCCTCAAACCCATGTCCTTCAAATCTCTTAGACTTGAACATGAAAATATCACCATCGACATCTGTAACCATACTGAATATTATCAAAATTACTTTTTTTTTAGCATTTCCTCTTAAAAAACTTTATGTTCTGTAATTGTCATTTCCACCAAGTCAACCATGAGTCAACTTATAATTCTGTGACAAGGGGAAAACAAGCTTTCACTTAGCCAAATCCAGACCACTCTTTTAAACCAAATAAATATTTTCTTTTTCCTGAATGATACTTTCTTTGTCATTACAAACAACATTAAAACCAAAGTGTCAATATGGTATAAAACCCATACCTACATATCAATGTGAAAGAAAAAAAATGTTGTCTGCAAAGAATGAAAATAATATAACGTCTAGAAATAGTAAGAACTCAGCCGACAGTTAAACAAAAACTTTCCAATTAGACGACTAACGCTGACCCATATAAAAAAATTTAACAGGTTAACATGTCATCACATACACTGCCATCTGTGGTAAAGCAATAGCAAAATAAAAAAACAATCGTACAAAACTAGCATTCTTTCGTACTTACCACCAGTAGATCAAAAGTACATCCACAATATGTAAAGATTTTTCTGACATAGCAGAGATACAAGGGCTGCTTCAAACCTCACCTGTGAACAACAAAATACGAGAAAATCGGTCAGTACTTCTGCAATATCCAGCAACTGGGAGAATAAGACGGCTCAACTAGGCGATGGTGCAAAGCAAGGTAATATGGAGAGGGTTGTAAAACTTAGACAAAAGGAAGCTCTGTCGCGCGAGAACCTAGAGTTTCCATGTATACGAGAAATGCTACGGGTCCATTTGCACGGTTTTGTGTCTCAAGAAGTTCCCATTCGAATGGCTAGTACAGTGGTAACGCGCTGGCTTCGCATTCACGAGGTCCAAAGATCGGTTCCCGTCCAAGACCGAGAGTTTAAGCTGTTTACTGGCAGGAACTGCTGTTGTTGGACACCACAGTGGGGGGTTGGGGCTTGCCCCGGCTGACGAATACCCATTGTATAATGAAATGGAAATAAAGCTTGTTTGTTCAAGGCTGGACCCTTCCTAACGTCACACGGAGGGGTAGAATACGACTATAATATTGCTACAGGACAAAGAAAAAATTAAATGAAAATTTACTAGAAAAGTAATAAATAAAATAGGTTTAGGGAGAATATATTCTACATTTTTTTATATGTATTTATTCATGTTATGTGCAAGATTTGGGATTATCATATGCAAGATTATTATCATGTCTGAGCTAATGTTACACTTAGTTCCAAACAAGGCTTAAAAAATCCTTTTTCTCGCGTATCTTTATCTTTGCGGAATTGGCAGTAGCAAAACACAATTAACGCCACTACTGTCCCAATGTTCAGCTTTATATTTACTGATTATAATAAACATTGGGTGTTATTATATTCTCTGAGGGTTACAGGTGTTGAATAAGTAAAAAAAAAAAAATCCCTCAGCTTCATAGGTTGTAATATATGGGAAAAAAAAAACACAAATTCTTTAAAGACATTCGATATCTTAAAACATAATGCAGCATCAACATCACGACTCATAATCTAAAATATTGAAATCAAAAATTAAAAAAGAACACGCAACTGTTACCAAGGCAACGGTTACCTACGTAAGCGTTACCGTGGTAACTGTTACCTAAGTAATCGTCAAACCTAGTTTTGAAGAGCTTTAAATAGGAAAAACAGCCTAGACTCACAGAAAGATCTGCGTTAAAAATCTTAAATAATACAGTAAAACGAGAGAGAGAGAGAGAGAGAGAGAGAGAGAGAGAGAGAGAGAGAGAGAGAGAGAGAGAGAGAGAGAGAGAGAGGAGAGAGAGAGAGAGAGCCTTCCCTTGAAAACCATACATAAGGAAAGAGAGAGAAAAATGAGGGTTTGTTATGAATGAGTTAGGATTCAAAGAACACCATAATAATTTTCTGAGAGAGAGAGAGAGAGAGAGAGAGAGAGAGAGAGAGAGAGAGAGAGAGAGAGAGAGAGAGAGAGAGAGAGAGAGAGAGAGAGAGAGAGAGAATATTCTCGCATTAGAGTCCTTATTGCAATAAATTTATATGAAACTGAATGTTACAGCTAGACAAATAACTTCCAACGGACGATGATTCGTTTTTCATTATCATTATTACTATTATTATCATTCATTAATTCAATATTCCTTCTCTTATGCAACAGAAATTTCCTAGTAATACGTTTAGCAGTGTTCTCTACAGATACATACACTCACACAACATACTGGCCAATTTGTCTCTAGAAATGCATATAAATGGCATAGTAAGGGCAGCATATGCTTCCTTAGCAAATGTAAGGGTAGCCTTCAGGCACATGGACAAGGAAATGTTAAGTAATATTTATGTAACCAATGTGAGGCCAAAACTTGAATATGCAGCCCCCTTCTGTAATCCGCACTTGAAAAAGCACGTAGCTAAGCTTGAAAAAGTTCAAGGACATGACACGAAACTGGTGCCAGAATTACGCAATCTCAGTTATGATGAGAGGCTGAGGAAATTAGACTTACCATCACTTGAAGCTAGAATATTGAGGGGGGAGGGATATGGAGACACTTTTTAAATGCCTTCATGATTATGACAGAGTGGAGAGGGATCGATATTTTGATATGACTGGCTCTAGAACTAGAGGTCATAGTTTGAAGCTTCGTAAGAAAACCTCTTTGCAGGATGTAAGGAATTTTTTTTTTAGTGTAAGAGTAGTTGATAATTGGAATTGGCTAAGCGAGGAGGTAGTTAATGCTAACTCAAACCATAGTTATAAGGAAAGGTATGACTAAGTATAAAACGGAACCGATCAGGAGACGGGAAGATACGAGCATTGGGCTCTTTCCCGTAAGCACAATTAGGCTATCTCACTCTCACACACACACACACACACACACATACATACATACAAACACACGTATATATATATATATATATATATATATATATATATATATATATATATATATATATATATATATATATATATATATATATATATATATATATTCGTGTGTTTGTAGCCTTTAGTTCTCTCGACATTAACTATTCATATTTTCCTCACTATACAACCTCACAATCATCCATTTTACTGCTAGATACAAACATATTTGACCAATAAAATGAGCTGCCAGATGCACGTCAAGTTCAACCCCTGACAAGGCATAACCAACGGAATAAAAAGAGTTTTAGAAGCTTTTGGCAGGCCAGTGAATGGCGTTCATTCTGCCAGGAAAGAAGATAACGCTTTCGATCTCTCTCCATTTTACTTATCAGTAGGCTTACAAAATAGGTGTTTAGGACTCCGGAGGGGCCCATGACTACCTTCATCGATGAGAAGCACTGGGGAGAGAGAGAGAGAGGATGGGAAAAATTGAGGATGTGAAGGGGAAGAAGAAAATAGAAAAATAGAAAGAAGATGAAAGGCATAAGAAAAAAAGGAAAACAAGGAAGAAAACAGCAAGAGGTTAAAACAAGAGAAATAATGAAAAACAGAGAAAGTAAGGGAAAACAGTAAGATGTGAATAAAAGAGGAATAAGGAAAACGAGAAGCTGAAAGGAGAAGGAACACAATACCAGTAAAAGGGACAAATGGTAAACTATCCTTAAATAAAGTAAAAGTAATTTACTCAGAGTATAGGAACAGGCAGAAATCAGTAAGAGGTAACTGAAAAGAGGACTTGAGGAAGAAGAGAAAGGGAATGGGGAAAACAGTAAAAGAAGAAGGAAATACAGAATATAAAACATGTAGAAACTACAGGTGAAGAATAGAGGAATAACGAATACAAAAGATGAGAGAGAATCACGAAGGTAAAGGGTATTAGCGAGAAAACAATAAGAGGTGGAGAATAAAAGGGATAAAAAAGAAAAAAAATATTGGAGAAAACAGCAAGACGTGAAAAAAGGCATACGGAAAATAGAAAAAATTAAGGAGAAAAGTATAGAAAAGGTTAAAAAAAAATCAAAGGAAGGAAATACCAATAAAAGGCGAAAGAAGAGATGAATAACGATAACAATGAATTTGGAAAGAGAAGAAACACGAGGTAAGGAAAGGAGAAAAATATTACTATAAACAAAGGGATTTTCTCACAGAAGAATATTTGTATAGCCTACCAAACCGAATCTCGTGGGGGGGGGGGCAGGCAGGCAAATAACCTGACTAATAATTTCCTTTATAAAGCATTGAGTTTTACAGAAAAATAACATTATGAAATAAAAACAATTTTATATACATTGGTGATTATGAAACGGGAACTCTTCGGTAAAAGTGTCCAGTGATTTTTTAAATAACTGTCTTGTATGGTAGGCAAGCCAGCTTGCAACCTTTAACTCGACTTTCTTCGGCTTTTCTGTATATCCAATGATAAGCAATCGAAATAAATAAATAAATAAATAAATATGGCTCTAGCATTAAATCTTGCAGGGGCTATTAGCAAAATAGCTGTTGGTTGTGGGTCTTCAGTAGTTTATATATATATATATATATATATATATATATATATATATATATATATATATATATATATATATATATATATATATATATATATATATATATGGCTGAACAGCTAACGCTAATCAATAATAAAAAGTGTTTTGGAAAATACCGAACTAAGAGTAAATATAAAGTTTGATTGGCTAAACCTTTCGAAAACAAAAAAAATACATGTCTAATCGACTGAGTAGCCAGTGCTAATCCTTTAAAATATATTTCTAAGAATAGCAAATACTTTTCATCAAATTCCTATTATTTGCTTTTGAAAACACCAAAAACAACATCAGATACATAGCTTAATTGGCTGAATGGTCAGCCCTAATTCATGAAGGTTCTATGAAACCGCTTTTGAAAACACTAAAATCAAACATCAGATGCATAGCCTAATAGGCTAAATGGTCAGATACAGTTCACGAAACCCCTTATCAAACGAGATCTAAAAACACTAAAAACTAACAGATACATAGCCTGATTGGCTGAAGGGTCCAACTCTAATTCATGAGACCTTCATCTATCCCCAGACGATGGAAAACTGTTTTACGTTTTGGAAATTTAAAGGATTCGTCTAAGTAACTCATGGCAAGTGACAGTTTAATGTTAAGAGACGCCATAGTTCCTCATTGTTCAGAGAGAGATCTTGGTGTTTTTATCCATGATGGTCAGGTGGTCATCTGTCTTCAAACCAGGACATGTAATATTTACTCAGGCAGAAGATGTCTGGGGTTAAAAGGAAGACAAAATTCCTCTCATGCAATTTCATGTTTAAATATATGAGTCTGGAAAGGATAATGAAACTGGTTTTGCGTAAATCCAGTCCTCTCGAGTTATAAATTCTCATGAATCATGTTATAAAATGGCAGTATTACTTCGGATATTACAAACAACTTCCTTCTCTCTCTCTCTCGCTCTGTGTATATATATATATATATATATATATATATATATATATATATATATATATATATATATATATATGAGCCATTTTTCCAATTATAAGGGAAGTGGCTTAGTCAAGGCAAAATGCTTTGACTCATTGGGAAGAGAAAATACAAAGGAGGAGATTTTCAGTCCCCTTGCTCCGCCCCATTTAGTCTTTTTACGACACGCAAGGGAACACAAAGGAAGTGTTCTAATCCCCTCCTCAGAGTGTGTGTGTATATATATATATATATATATATATATATATATATATATATATATATATATATATATATATATATATATATATATATATATATATATATATATATCACATTTTTTCACACATACACATTCTCTCTCACATACATTCTCTCTCTCTCTCTCTCTCCCTCTCTCTCTCTCTCAACCTCTATCCTCTTTCAAAACCTAATGGAGAAAATATGAAAGGCAATAAAATATCTTCTCATTTTATTGTCTGACAATTAAGTTATTTATAGTTCTAGTTTTGAAAGAAATTAAACAGGAAGGTTATTATATACTAAATGGCTAATGATGTAAGGGATTCATATTTCAAGAAAGTCGCTTTTCACATAAAGTTGCGAGAAGACACAAATATAAAGTGCAATTTAACATTAAATTAAAACCTGTATCACAACACATACACATATATATGTATGCGCGTACTTTCTGTGTGTGTGTGTGTGTGTGTTTGCGCCCCGTCAAGGACTGACAAATAAACAAACAAACATTTAATTCCATTTTTGTACAATGGTTATTCTTATACAAACTAAAAGTAACTTATAAGTAGATATATATTTGAACTAATAAGTAAGAGGGTAATACATACTGTTAAATCAAATAGGTTAGGAAGGGCATACACTCAGGGTAACGATTACATCTGCAACAAGTCCTTCTCAAGAAGGCAGCCTTCCTATCCCTTAGTAGAAAAGGGAGTTCGTGACGTAACAACCTAATAATATATATATATATATATATATATATATATATATATATATATATATATATATATATGTGCAGTATACATATGTGTGTGTGATCGAAAAATTACATTATCATATGTAACAACCTGAGACATTTGTTGAAGAATGTTGTAGTTTCGATTCCTAGCCACGGGTAATAAGAAGTTTAGCTCACATTCGTACATACATACTTCAATGAATAAACACACACATACACACACACACACACACATATATATATATATATATATATATATATATATATATATATATATATATATATATATATGTGTGTGTGTGTGTGTGTGTGTGTGTGTGTGTGTTTGTGTGTATATATATATATATATATATATATATATATATATATATATATATATATATATATATATATATATATCCTAGGGAAACGCCAAAAAGAAGACTTCCATATATTTTCCGCCCATGGAATAAAGTTGTAAATATGCCGGAAAATATTATACCAGGTATATGGGTTGCCTCTTTGTGTTTTTCTAGCCATATTGCAAGGGTGATCCTTTCCCTATGGGATTCCTACGTCGTGCCCTTGTCTCGTTCCAGCCTCTTTATCAGACTACCAAAGTTCCTCCCTTTTCACCATATTTTAAACTCGCGGCTTTATATATATATATATATATATATATATATATATATATATATATATATATATATATATATATATATATGTGTGTGTGTGATTACCTAATTGTGTTTACGGGAAAGAGCCCAAAGCTCGTATCTTCCCGTCTCCTGATCGGTTCCATTTTTAGACTTAGTGATACTTATCGTACCTGTCCTTAAAACTATGGATTGAGATAGCATTAACTACCTCCTCGCTTAGCGAATTCCAATTATCAACTACTCTTACACTGAAAAAGTATTTCCTTACATCCTGCAAACAAGTTTTCTTACGAAGCTTCAAATTATGACCTCTAGTTCTAGAGCCAGCCATATCGAAATATCGATCCCTATCCACTCTATCATAACCATGAAGGAATTTAAAGACTGTCACCATATCCCCCCTTACTCTTCTAGCTTCGAGTGATGGCAAGTCTAATTCCCTCAGCCTCTCATCATAACCGAGATTGCGTATTTCTGGCACCAGTTTCGTGGCATGTCTTTGAACTTTTTCAAGCTTAGCTATGTACTTTTTCAAGTGCGGATTCCAAAAGGGGGCTGCATATTCGAGTTTTGGCCTCACATAGGTTACATAAATATTTCTGAACATTTCCTTGCCCATGTGCCTGAAGGCTACCCTTACATTTGATAAGAATGCATATGCTGCCCTTACTACGCCATTTATATGTATTTCTGGAGACAAATCTGCCAGTATGTTTACTCCTAGATCTCTCTCATTTTCTGTCTCTTGAAGTTGTACTCCAGCCACCGAGTAGTCAAGCTTGGGCCTTCTTGAACTTGTACCCATTCTCATTACCTTACATTTTGAGGTATTGAATTTCATTAGCCACTTTTCTGACCACTCATGCAGATTATTTAGATCCTCCCGAAGTTCTCTACCATTGTTCTCGTTTTTTACTTTCTTCACAATCTTTGCATCATCTGCAAACATATTCATGAATGAATTTACAGACTCTGGTAGGTCATTTACATATACAAGGAACAAAAGTGGCCCTAAAACTGAACCCTGTGGAACTCCACTACTAACTCTTCTCCATTCAGACACTGAGTGTCTTACTCTAACCCTCTGTTCCCTTCCTTCTAAGTAAGTTTTTATCCATTCCAAGACATTTCCACCTATTCTAGCCATTGATTGCAGCTTCCTAATAAGTCTCCCATGTGGAACAGTGTCAAACGCTTTCTGGAAGTCTAGGAATATGCAATCTGCCCAGCCCTCTCTTTCCTGTAAGATTTGGCTTACCTCATCATAAAATTCTAATAAGTTTGTTACTGTTGATCTTCCTTCTCTGAAGCCATGTTGCCTCACTGACAAAAAGTTGAAGGATTCCAAGTGAAGAGAGATATGTTTCCTTAGTAGTTTCTCCATAAGTTTGCAAACTATGCTGGTCAAGGAAACTGGTCTATAGTTCAGAGCCGTATCCCTCCTTCCCTTTTTGAAGATAGGTATCACATTTGCTTGTTTCCAGCATCTTGGAATCTCCCCCGACTCCAGTGACTCCTTAAATATGATACTTAGTGCCACTGATATTGTGTTTGCGCATTTTTTAAGCACATGAGGGGATATGTCATCAGGACCTGTAGCTTTATGAACATCTAAATCCATCAGCGCTTTGCATACCTCTGTGGCTGTAAGGTTGATGTTCTCTAATACCGGCCCTTGAGCTTCTATCACTGCAATCTGAGGGGGTGGGGTATTTTCTACTGTAAATACTGACTGAAACTCCTTGTTCAATTCTTTGCAGATCTCTTCGTCCATCTCAGTGGTGCTTCCATCCGCTCTCTTTAGCCTTAAAACCTGTTCTTTTACCTTCAGTTTTCCTCTGATAAAGCTGTGGAAAAGCTTGGGATTTTCTTTAGCCTTCCTGGTGATGTCCCTCTCATAATCTCTCTCTGCCTCTCTCCTTTTACTTAGGTAGTCATTTCTTGCTCTTTTGTAGGTTTGCCAGGCATTTATGTTTTTTCTCCTCCTATACCTTTTCCAGCATTTGTCTCTCCACTCCTTAGCTCTTTTACACTCATTATCGAACCATTTCTCTCTGGCATGAATTACACCTACTTTGGTGACAGGTATGCAGCAATCTACTATCTTCCCATATTTCTCACAAAAATGTCATACATTTCTTGTACAGATTTGTTGTAAAATAAGGTTCTCCAGTCAATAACTGCAAAAAGCTCATATATATTTTGGTGTGTGTGTGTGTGTGTGTGTGTGTGTGTGTGTGTGTGTGTGTGTGTGTGTGAGTGTGTGTGTGTGTGTGTGTGTAGCACTGAACTGTTACCTCTTAAGTGAATTTACTCTGAACGTAAAAGTGATATTTGCATTTTGCGGTTTTATATCATAAATAGTATACCTCAAATTATGATAAAAAAAAAGACCATTACATTAAATACCCCCATAAACTGTTAGGTTAGGCTAGTCTAGGGTCAGTATCAACCTAACCTGACCTAACATGCCCAAACAAATAATGGGGTTAATGTACATGGAGTCGCTAATCTTACCTTTATCCTAAAATTTTCCCTGATTAGGGAATACCATTATAACAAATATCAGTTATACCCTATAAGGATTTTGTTGAACAAAAAGTAATTCTAATAAAAGGGAAAGAGTGAAGGCCTTCGCACGATTAGGCTGATACAGTTTCCAAATCTTAAAAGCTCTCGTTTTTAACACGCACAGACTTGATCATATGCAAGTATCTAACAAAAACAAATACAAAGTTACCTAAGGCACGACAGAATTAATGAGAAGCGATCGCAAACAAGGGCTTAAAAAGAATGAAAACATGAAACAATCCTATAAAAAAAAAAAATAAACAAATTCTCTCAAGTCAAGAAGAAATCTCGCTAGTTTTCATGCTTCCCTAAGCTTCAGCCCAATTCTACGATACTTCTCTTTACTTTTTTGGTATCATTAATATTCCTCTTTGTTTCTTTTATTCTTCTTTTATGGCTCTTTATTTCCCTACACTGTCTTTTTTTTCTTTCTTTCTTTTTAGGAAAAACTACAATATAGGGAACCGTTTGCATGGTCTTGGGGGACATGTTTATGCCTGTTAAAAAAACGCTGAGTTCAGGACTGGACTAAGCTCATCATGGAGTCGTTTAAGCGATCGGGGGGAGAGAGAGAGAGAGAGAGAGAGAGAGAGAGAGCCAATTCAACTCGGTGCCCGTCCAGCGCCCACATAAAGAGGTTTAGTATCAAGAAGCATATCTGGTAGTAAATTTGAAGCCAAAACAAACCGTATAATAAGAATTAGCCATCTCATATGAAATAAACAGGAAAAGCTGCTAAGAGAGAGAGAGAGAGAGAGAGAGAGAGAGAGAGAGAGAGAGAGAGAGAGGATTCATATAGAAATCATAGGAAACAGATAACACAGACAGACATAAACACACACACACACACACACACACACACACAAATACATATATATATATATATATATATATATATATATATATATATATATATATATATATATATATATATATATATATATATATATATATATATATATATATATATATATATATATATATATATTGACAGCGGATGCCAAACTGATTCAGTCTAATATGCAGGTGTTAGAGAGAGAGAGAGAGAGAGAGCTACGTAGAAGAATAAGAACCATAATAGATCATATACATAAAGCAATATGCAAAGAGTGAGACTCAAGATATCAAGGTGCCCCAGTCTAATTTGCAGATAAAAGAAATAAAAAAAAATGGCGAAACGAAATACAAAAATATTTACACCGACTGGTAAAGGGTCGGATGCTCTAACGGTTTACATAATCATAAATATTCTTAAGGTGAATCTCATTCTTGAAATCTGTTGTACAAGACCGCGGTCATGCATGTTTATAGTAAGATGTATATTGATTGCTCCGTTGTTCCAAACCCATCCACAAATAAGAACAACATATACGTATATGGCATTATTATTAATTAATCATTCTAAGAAGAAAAAGTAGCCGAACAACTGGATGCCTCATGCTAAGACCGCAGTGCTCAAGGCTAAAATTCTCCGTAAGTATAATCCCAGTAAAAGAGAGAGAATAAGACCCAGCAAAATGGTTGCTGTGTTTTCGAGAGCAGCAGAGGTGGCACTTGTGTCATTTGTGAAGAATCAAATGAAAAAGGCTAATGCAAGCACTTTACCTGCATGGAGTGCGGGGGTAAATCATACATTGGACTGCGTGTTTTCTTTCCCTTGGGTAATTGAATCATGTTCCTAAATTAACCGTTAAGTGGAAAAAAAAAGAGAGGAAATGAGGCTCGGTGGTTGGGTAATTTTGGCGATTAGAATGAGTGTAGGGTCGAGTGATTGAATGTATGTATGGTAAACGTACATAATTTAAAGGTTGCAGGTCTCTAATGAAAGGCAGAGGCATGGGACAGTGATAATACTAAAGCCTGACTTTATACCCACAATATAGCTGAGGCTCAAACCCCCTCTCCTATCACGAGGACCCAGTGATCTCCAGGCAATGGATGAATAATCAAGTACCCCTATAGAATATCACCTACTCCTCCAATGAATGGCACAAATTAATTGGTAACGATATGAGACACTGAAAGCTAATTCAACCCCCGGCCAGGATCGAACCTCCGGTCAGCATATTACATTATGTTCGAGTCATAATGTCAATAAAAGTACAGAAGTTGCTGGATAAACTTGTATATATTGATCTCTAAGATGTTAACATGTTTCCAGTATATCTTGCGATTTTTTTTATATAATATAAATTATGAAATTCGTAGATATAACAAAAATTTATTGAGGGCCACACAGTACAGAGTATGTATCTCAACGTATTTTAGAGTTAAAATCTGAAGTAAAAAATCAAGGAACGCAAGAGGAATATGTATGGAAGACAAATACCAACAGAGCACACTATACTACTAAACCCTCTAATACAGAATCATCAGTTTTCCAATTTTGTCTCTCTGTTAATCCTTATTCGCATGGGATGAATACAGACAGATTTGGAGCTGGGAAATTAAAGCTGGATACCCTTTCTAGGGCCTTGAGGTGGGTTCAATCGCGGGATTGTCAGCTTCCGAGTCGAATGCTCTAACCACTGTGCTACCGCGGTCCCCGATATCGAATCATCAATGCACAGTCATATTTCACCTTAAGAGCATTTGGAAGCACGATCATATGTGTTAAGATATCATAAACACAATGCCATTCGATTTCGTTTTAAAGGTCTATGTATTAAATAACATTAACCATGTGACAGTTTATGATGGATGAGAGAGGGATCACTAGAAAGAACCCAATTATTCACTTCATAAATATTACAAGATTACAAAACAATGGAAACCGAGTTTGTTTAGAACAGCCTAAAATCATGCACACCCAACTGTATTTATTCTTGACGACCGCAGTATCGCAGTGGAAAGAGTACCAGACTCGGGAAGTGAAAGAGCCGTAATCGAACCCACTGCAAGGCATTGGGAAGCGTATTTAGCTTTAATTCTCCATCCCCAACCTGCGTTCACCTCCCTAATGGGCATATAATATGGGCAAACAACTGTGTTTATTTTCAAAGAAGTAGATTTAAAGTTACCCCAACATCTAAATAAACCACACAGGAAAAGAGAGTGCCATGGAATATGACATTCAGAACCATGTCCAAGCATAAAATCCATCTTAAATATTCCTTTTCAATGTGGTTAATATTATATTACGTGTTCCATGAATAAGACGTATGACATGTCTTCAATCAAAAGAAAGCAATGTATTCTTTTGTATGAAAATAGGTTGGTTGGGATTGACTTTTTACGAAGAAAAAAAATATATATATATATACATTAGTCACTGGCGGGAATGGTTCCAGCTATATACATAAACACGTCACTGTTGCTGTAAAACTCAACACAGCTCTTACCTTACTAAAGTAGGTCTACTATACAGTATTACATATTGCAAAAGTATGTTTGGAAAAGTGTTACATGTCCTATTACCCAAGAGCCGCAAAAGGCACCACACGCCCGTTGCAATACTACTGCTGAAGGTTTATACGTCTTAACTAGGACTATCTAGAGCAGTTCGATGTTTTAAGTCTTCCTTCAGTTACGGTTCTTTTTCTATAGCTACATCAACACCGAATATTTATCTCTTATTATCCCGTCATATCTGACAAGACACAACACTCTCCATCTCTGTTGCTATTTACTCTGTTTTCTTCGTGCTTAGTCTCAATGACGGCAGTGTTATTTTCTTTTTGAAATAACAGGTCAATAGTAATGTTCAGTAGGCTAAAAAAAAAATATATAAATAAAATAAAATAAAATAAAATAAAAAAAAAGAGGCTCGACGCAAAGCCTTGTAGAATGCCTGAGTGGCATGACTTAATAATGGTTACTTTAGACATAGCCTACTGAGATATACCAGCAATACTAGCCCTTAAGAAATTCAGCTGTCCACAGAATCTTCTGCTAAAAAGAACAAAAACGTTTAAAAGCAACAGGGTCTGACATTTTGCTAATTGCCCGGGTCCATACGTTTTCCTTGCAAATTGAGACATGCAGTCTATGGAAATTAAACTTTTATAATTTAGATGAGCGATTCATTAGTGTTGCGGTGAAGGATTTGTCAGCAAAATGGTATGTAAACAGCAGTTTTGAATTATAATATAATACGCCCAAATTATCATCCTCGTCAGTACGAAATACACGCTTCCAATAAGTGGTAAACTTGAAAAAGGTATCAATGTATACTTATCTGGGGGAGGGGGAAAGGGAAACCTGGGGGAGGAGGGAAAAGTAAACAAACAACTTTCAGCAAACCTCGAGGGTTAATCCCACTCTCACTAAGCTCGATCAAGGTATGACCGTACTCTTCCAACTTATATACAAATAAAATACAGAACTCACACAACTGGCGCGGTAGTGGAGTGGTTAGAATACTCGACTTGGGGGTGCCCGATCGGGAGAGCCAACCGCGGAGGGGAATGAAAGTCATCCAGCCTTGATTCCCCAGCACCTATCTCTGTTTCCAACCCCATAGTGGAGATATATAGTAACTTGAAATGTAAAATAAATATTTTTTTTTAATGAGAATATTTTTTTTTCGACTATGCGATTCTATCTGAAAATCACTAAATAAGAAAATAATTCAAGTTATCCTAAGCAACAGTATGGTTTCTAGTGGTGCAAAAATATCCTATTATAAGATCTTTAAATTCTCTTTTTTTTTTATGAGTGCACCGGGACAGGCAGAAACTGCCCTCATCAATAAAGGACGGGCACGAGAAAATACCAAGACGAAGGAAAGAAAATGGTTAAGAACAAGGCAGAGATGAAGTAATGTCACACAAAGGAAAACGACAGACAGAAAAAAACAAAGTACAGAGGACCCAGAAATATGGAGGACTAGGCTCTCTTAAACAACTATACGTTTTAGTTATTCTCGATGACGGAAATATTATAAAATGTTTAATATGCCCGTAATGAATCAGATATTCATTAAATAACAATAATCACAACTACATTTTCTTGAAGCCAGTCTTGATTTTTGCTGTTTTTGGCTTCACATAATCTCTCGTTCTTTAAAGCTGATACGCTATATTCTTATCATTGGGATTTTACTGTAACAAAAATAATTTAATAATAATAATAATAACAACATCTGTTAAGTTAAAGAAATGTCGTAACAAATATATTTTCATCATTTTTCACAAATATTTGTTGCCAACATATTTAGACCTCTCTCTCTCTTTCTCTCAAATGAATGGCATCTGCTATGGCTGGTTCGAAATTCTCTATGGAAAAATATACTGACTATCAGGTTTTGCGGGGCTTTTTTCGATGAGAAAATTACCATTAAATTTCCATTATTTTTACTAGCCAACCTTATTAGCAAGTCAGATCTGAACAGTTATAATGTTGGGGGAATCAAAGAGATCTACCCGTATTTTGAGCACACAAAGATTCTCCGTCCATTACCGTTTTTCTCCCTCCCCTCCCAATATACAGTATCTGTTACAGTGGCCAGTTCTTGGATGTGTTACTTACCTATACAGCTAAGAGGACAATGGAAGGGTGTTATGGTTCTTCATAGCACACTATGTTTCGCTATGCAAAGAAATTTTTTAATCAATAACACCTTGGCTTCTAGTTTAGACAGATAGCATTACAACAGAATTGCATCACAATATGTAGGGCGTTATGTCTCTTCATAACAACACATCGTGTTACCACAAAGAAATAGTCTAAACAGCAGTACTTTGGCTTTCACATTACTGACAACTGAATTAGTTCAAAATAACCATAGCAAAGCAATGCTAGATTTCCCAAGATTCAGATACTTAAGCTTTTGTTAATCTAGAGGTAAGGCTGCATAGTATAAGTGCTATACTCAATAATATTTATAGTTAACTTTGAAGAAACAACTTACAATGATAGTATGGGCTCATCTAAATTAACTTATTAATTGACTTAGCCAGCAATAATCAACAAAATTAAGCAAATGCTAATCTTCAAATTGTCATTTTAAACAGTTATAAAACTTGGCTTACCTCAACAGCTCTGTATATATCCTAAGAGCATGGCATTTACATTCTTACTAGTTTTTAAAAAAAATGCACTTGATACTGTACATTATAATTCAAGATCAAACAAATATAAGCATACTGGGAATGACAATGATATTAGCAATGCTGATCTTGGGTAGCAAAATGATAACGTGTAGCAGACAACTCAATTATTTTAAAGAGTACGTGAGATGATAATGAAATGCCAGGGAAACATCAAGTAATTTTTTTTTATATTTATACTCTCTGTATGCTGTACATAAGTATGTTTAACAAGGGAGAAAATAAAAGCTTTCAAACAAAGACAAATAAATTAGGGATTCCAAAACTTGAAAGGCTCACTGAATCGAACAGAGGGAAAAAGGTACTGTATATGCAAGAGCAAGATATTTCTTTATGATGAATGTACTGTGAGAAATTTAAAATCAAAATAAAATGATACAGTGAAAAAAGGTAATGAGCATTATCAGTAAAGCAACAAAGAAAAGCTGATCAAAAAGCAATATGATTATTTAAATTCACAAGGATCAGTTCCAGGCTTCTCTTTTACTAAGCTGGAAATATTTTCAGAAGTTGGTATCTAAACATAACATAAAAGAGACATCATTTACAGCTTAAACTAAAAATATTACTCCTGAAACGTTAAGTTTATGTTACATGATTTTATTTTGATCAGACAAACCTATCCAACAAACATTTGCTACCTATCGACATATGGATTATAATTCTAAGTAAAAACCTCAAACCATTTTATACTATACAGATGTGCTACAATAGGGCCACAATTTATGCAGGCTTACATAGGGAAGTTTTGAATATACAATACACAGTTGGAAAATAAAAAAAAACACTAAGTGAAGCAATTTTTTCAAAAAACATAGAAAATATCAGCTACTTTACAGTTTTTACATAAATTCAAATTGCATTAGATAAAATTTGAGCAGATTACAGTAGTTTGAGCAAGACTTAATGTATACGGAAGGTAAGGAATATGTTACATGCAAATTATAGAGACTTCTGTAAAGTAAGAATTTTGAACATTCCTCAGAGTTTACTTACACAGGGAGCAGTGGAACTAAATGTCAGGATAAGATGAGGGAGAACTGTATATGCTTTTGATCATGAAGGCAAAACCAGAAAACAATAGAATATTCAGTCTCAGATTTCATTTAAAAAATTGAATTTATGGAAAACCAATACACTAGTTGATATAATTATTATTTTAAGAAAAATTTGTCTAAATTTAATTTTTTACAGTTTTCAACAGAGTACTGTATATTCAAAACCACACTATTTAAATCAGTATAAGTTGCAGGCCCACTGTAGTACCTATATGTATTATGAAATGGGTGAAGTTTTTACGCAATGATATAAATGAATACTGAAGTGGAACTGCATGAACTTATTCATCTCTTTCTCATAGGAACAGTGGCTTTGTATTTGCAGTCTCAATACTCATAGTTTCCTAGGAACCTGTTTCCCATCTTCTATTAGCATTTCATACTGCACTGAATGAATGTCAAGTTAATGTTCTTGTTAGATGATGAGTAATAAGATTACGGGTGATTTTCCACACTAAGTTTGTACAGGGGATCACTGTTGTTTGTCGCTAGTTGGGACTGTGAAAATGAAATTAATAACGAAACAATGGACATTGAAATTATTGTCCAATTAGAAATAATGTAAATAGGGTCTAATAGGGACCAGCCATCCTACATCTAAGTATTATTTTGATTACAAAACACTTCTAAAAGTTATGCAACCTTATGTAAATATAGATTAGACCAGAGAATTTTTTTGTCTTTGTCTTCAATATTTTAACAAAAGAGTGAAACAATAAACATCTGGGCGACAAACAGCAGGGAACCCCTGTATGCAATATTTGGGGACCACACTGGCTGAGCGGCCAGAGTGCTCGACTCGGGAGTTCAAAGATTCACACTCAAACCCACCTTGTATCACTAGGGAGGGCATCCAGCTTTAATTCCCTAACCACACTGACTATGCCCATCCACATATTAGGAATTATTAGTGACAATATAATGAGAAATTTATATATATTTTTAGACATTATTTTTGAAGATTAACCGATAAATATACTTGTAATCGCTAAGGAGCTCTGATATTTCTTCTTTCTCCATTCAAGGTCAATATATCATATATATATATATATATATATATATATATATATATATATATATATATATATATATATATATACACAGTGGTGACCCCAACCCACAAACACCTGTACCCATGAAGAAAATTTTGAACAAATTTTGACCCCAACCCACAAACATGCATGTGTTGGCCAAGCCACCACATGTCCCACTCACCCACTCTCAGTTCTGCATTGGTGCTTGCGCTGTGTGGTTCAATTGTGATTGTTTGTAGTGCTTGATTTATTTTTCATTGTTTTACCTTTCATATAGCCCTTATTATGGCTCCTAAGAAAGTTAAAAGTGTTAGCGATATTGGGGGACTCTCCTGTCAAAAATTAGTCCCCCTCCTCCTCCTCCACCACCACCAACCACGTATCCCAGCAACAATCATCGACAAAGGTAAATACAGTGCTGTTTCTTACCTACATTATTTTTTTTTACCTACAATATGTACTCTTTCCTACTGTAGTTGTTATGAATGGTAGAATGTGACAACTTTTTCTAAGTGTTGGATTTAGCTATTTTATATGGGTATCAACTAGTGTATACTGTATATCTGAATATGAACAAATTTTACTTTAGTAGAGTAGAATTCCTTTCTCTTATTAATGTAATTTTCATTTTACAGATGAAATGCATATAAACTGCATTATATTTCATGTTTTTAGTGACTAAAAAATTTTAAAATGAATATTTATTGTGACCAGGAACAGATAAATTGAAGTTATATGCTTTGCAATGGGAAAAAATAAATCCAACCCAAGAACAGTTTTTGGGAACGGATTAAATTCGTGGGTTGGGGTCACCACTGTGTATACAGTATATATATATATAATATATATATATATATATATATATATATATATATATATATATATATATATATATATATATATATATATATATATATAAGGGGTCCTCGACTTACGTCAAGAGTTCCTTTCCTGAAACGCGATGTAACCCGAATTTCAGTGTAAGTCAGTACACACCTAAATAAGCACCTATGCTAATGCAGTAGTAAAGTTTCAGTTTCTACCTTTTCCATGCATTTTAGTCTAATTTCACTTCCATTGTGGTGACATTCCTTTTCTTCAAAGCACTGCCTTCACAAGTATCTGCTTTACGCTTAGGAGACATAATGCAGGTGATGTAGGTATCTAATTAGGTGTATTCCGACTTAAGCTAAATATCAGGTTACATCACATACCAGAATCAGAACTCTGACATAAGCCGAGAACCCCCTGTATACATAATGCAGGTTAAGCATTATATAACGTGTGATGATAATATATGAAAAGAGCCATAGGAAAATAAAGACTATAGCAGAGGACCAAGCATTTTTATACATTTCAAATATACATCCTCAAAGCAACTTCTGCTGCCCTAAGAGGAATATTTGAAATTTATGAAAGAGCTTGGTTCTTTGCTATACTGTATTCTTTATTTCCCTGTGGCTCTTTGCATATATATATATATATATATATATATATATATATATATATATATATATATATATATATATTGCAGACTACAAACTCAGAGTAGTTTAAACACTGCTATGAAAAGGGCCAAAACATCACCTGGTATTTTGGCTCATACTTTTTGTTTTTATAATATGTAGCTGTACCCATACTTTTTAATTCTATACAATGTAGCCATACTCATATTAATAATAGTATGAACATTAACAATTTATTGTGACGTTTTGACAAATACTGTACAGTAATTACCCATAATCTAAACTACTATGTTCTGCTATTTAAGAGCATAGCATATTGCACTGTCACCTCATACTGGACGAAAATTGTTCAGTCTTAGTTATTCATACACAATAGCTAGATTGGTCATGGAATCAAAACTGACTCATAAATTGAAATCTTCTTTAGGAGTACACGAGTCCTCAACTGCCCATTCGTATTTATGATTTGTGTAATCATAAATTGCTTGCACAGAGAGTTATATTTTTGCTAGTGTTAGTCTATGCAGTCTAGTGTTAAAGAGCATAATTTTTTTTTGCTAGGGTTAGTCTATGTGGTCTAGTCTTCAAGTGCATAATTTATATTGATATTATCCTTAAGATTAAAACTTCCTATTTTAGTAATTATATTCTTCACTTTCATAATAACTTATTTTTTGCTTTATTTCACCAAAGGCCTCATGATCACAATAGTACGGTATGTCATAACGTAATCACAATAAAATGCTAATGTTCACACATGAACTGGTTTTGACCTTCATCATTAAATTTAGTTTTTCAAATGAGAAATCAATTGCGTCAACACTCTCATTAAGTATTATTACATGTATTAAGACATTTATATGCAAATAATACGGTAAATAAAAAAAAAAAAAATATGTCACACAAATAAAGGATGTGTATTTGGTGTTCATGCTATCTCAATCAATAGTTTTAAGGACAGGTATGATAAATATCATGATTTTGCATGCACTTGAAGAACTGCAATGGGCTAAAGGTAGCTCAGTAGTATAACATGAAAGTTAGGAGCGACCAACGTGGAACGTTAGGAAAAGCATCCAGTCTTTATCCTCCAGATTCAACCTGTCTGTATCCATCCTCAATAATTGGAACTGTGACACATAAAACTGCGCAATATAATTTGATGAAATATTACATTTCTAACCTAATAGAGGACTTGACCACCTTTTGCAAATGGCCACCAATCAAACTAAATTCAACTTTTCCTTAACCAGACTAAAGCTACAACAAGCTATGCTGTCATACTTTTTGTAGGGTTATAGGAGATATATCTCAAATAGCACTGGGATATATGATGATTCAAACACTACACTAGCTACATCACTTATTCCTTTTACCTATTCTAAAAACTTGCAGGATTATTTAACTTTAAATGGGGTTCTGGGGGTTACTCACCTTCATAAGATCCACTCCATTTTAGCATTTGATTAGTATTCCTGACTCCATAACTCCCAAGTACAGAATTGGCAATTTAAACATCTTTGTTAAAATTTAAGATTTGGGTATAACTTTGTGATTAATGAATGTATATATAAGCTACCCTGAAGAGCGGATGTATGCCTTAGAAACCCCCATGAGAAATATCTACCCTAGACCACAATGGGGGTAAGACTGCCCCTAATACCATAAGGCAGTAACAGGTCTCCAGAAAACCAAAATGTACCATCTGGCACTCAATTTATTTTTGAAAACTGCAGTAATAACATATACAGTACTGTACTAAAATTAAGCCTTGCTACGATAACTGAGTAAATGTTCGGTCACACACTACCCAATTGTGATATAAAAATACGAAAATTTAAAAAATAAATATAAAATATCTCAGTTTCTTAATCTTGTTGCATAACATGGGGTGAATTAATCTGCCAAACTTAACTTGAAACTAAAATAATTTCGTGAGATTTTTTCCAAATTGGGTGTGTGAAAGTAAATATTTACATTGAGTCTCCAAACAAAACCCAAAATCTGCCATTTGGCACTCGGATTTTACATTTTTGACACTGGTTACCATGACGTTGCTGTTTGCAGTTTTATGCATCACTATCCAACCCAAATCGAGAAGGGGTGGATACAGACAGGTTGGAGCTGGGGTATTATGGTTAGATCCGCTTCCTGACACCAAGCATTGGGCTCAAACATGTATAGCAGCAGAGAAAATTTTTCACTCTCCTCTTATGAAGTGATTATGGTGGGGTGACACCATTAAAGAAAATAAAAAATAAAAAATAGAAACTTACCATTGCTATTAAATGTTCATATGGAAAACGAACTCAAATTTCGAATCACCCGCGCAAAATATATTCACAACACGCACTCGAATTTCGATTCACCCGCGCGAATGAATAACGGCACATTTATGAGTGACACTCCGTTCGCCGCTATGCAATGCAAGAATGAACTTGTATTTCGTAAGTACCTCACTCTGATACATCATTTAGTCATGCCTCTCATTTAAGAAGGTAAAATTAGAAGATCTAAAGAAATGTTGCTTATTAAAATTTAATCATACACCTTTATGTAATTATTTTTATCTTCATATATATATATATATATATATATATATATATATATATATATATATATATATATATATATATATATATATATATATATATATATATATATATATATATATATATATATATATATATATATAAAGAAAATCTAAAATTGCCCGATATTTTTGTCTCTATAAATGAGAAACAATAATTCTTATTGAATCTTAGAACACTTGGCGTCAACAACGACAACAAAGTCATTTTAAAAAAAAAATTCATTAATCATTTTCATTCATTTCCTATCATCATCTTGTTCTTTTAAGGCCACAATTTAAGGAAGATAAATTATAAGTAAATATCATAAATTATTTATTAATTTTATCAAACCTAAAACAATTTTTAATTATTATATTCATTAAGTTTCCTCTCATTATTATGTGTCTAACTAGACCATCTTTAATTATTTATTACAAGAAACTTGTTTATTTTTTTACTAACTATATAATTACAATATATACAAAATCTAAATATTGTTTCGTTCTCTCTGTTTACTTTATTGTGGTGTGAAGCCATTTTCTCGAATTACTTGGAATTTTCGTGGATTTTTTCGTGGAATTTTGGCTCATATTTAGGTCAGGTAATGAGATACAGGTTACACTGATGGCAGAGTAGGAATAACGAGAATAAATGGAGGAAAGGACCCTCTTATTCACGTGGAATAGCTTACTGTTGGTGCTGTGCTTTTTATAAATTCATTACACGCTAGACGTGAATTTTCTTCTAATTTTAACCCATCTTAAGTAAATTTTACTTACCTCATGATGCTCATTTAAACTTTTTTTTTTTTCGACTTGCTTTCGTGAGTCCAAATATACACGTAAATGAGTTTTTTTTTTTTTTTTTACACACCTCAAATTGTAATGCTAATTTTAATCCTTTACTGAAGGAAGCTTAACTTAGCATATGATGCTTATTTTGGTCTTCCGTAAGTAAATGTATTATTACTGTACTCTATCCTATTAAAGCATCACATCAAATTAAATTAAATAAATTTAAATTTCATTAACTTTAATGACAACACATTAATGAACGAATTTTTATTTTTAGGTCAAAATGATTCCTTGATCGCTTTCAGTGGCCCCAGATTTTATTTTGTTGAATACATCAATTAATAAGTAAATGTAAAAATAACAGCATGGCCTACTGTATCAGGAGTCCCTTTTTTTTTTTTTTTTTTTGCTCACTGCTTTAGTTATTCTTTATTGTTTATGAAGGAATTTTTAGTCAAAGGAAAAATAATTAAAATATTGGAAAATTATATTTAAAAGATTTTTTGTTTTTATATTAGTATACATGAGCCATCATGGAATAATGGTTAGGTTGGGTTGGTTAGGCTAGGGTACATTAGGATAATGAGGTTAATTTCTTGACTGTACCAATGGCCTAGATTTCATTTAGTTTTCAGTCTCTCATGACCAAGTAAATTGTAATATGGCATAGGCCTATCCCACGAAATCTGTTACCTTCATGCTTATACATTTATATTTATTTATTTTTTCACCATTAATCCCCATTCGAATGGGGTAGACAGCTTTCACCTTTAAAGGGGGGTTTACACGGTCAAACGGTTCGTCGAACGCGGTTTGACAGATAAGTGTTTGAAGTGATGTTCGAACGTGTGAACGGGGTATTTGGCCGTCGAACACGCAAACGTGTTCGACAACCAAATACCCCGAACGTGTTCGACAACCAAATACCCCGTTCACACGTTCGAGCATCACCAAACAATTGTCTGTCGAACCGCGTTCGACGAACCGTTTGACCGTGTAAACCCCCCTTAACGTCCCATGTAGGCTCGAACACGTGTGTCACTTCCCGAGCTGATCTTTCTAACCATTGCATTACCGCGGTCATCTTGTACTTTTATATATAAATGATTTTAATAAATTCATTTTTTATTTCCCGACAGATAGGCTAAAGGACTCGGGGTATAGACCAATTCGAGAATGGCTGAGAATGGCGACCTAAACACTGACCTTATATAACGTAAGTTAAAATGTGTACTTTGTTGAAATATGAAAAAAACCTTTAGCGAAATCGTCATATTAGTAATTGGTTTATTAATTAATTAATTATAGTAATGGCTCAAATTTAAGATAACCATTCCCAGTATATTAAATAACTCCTTAAATGGTTAGGTTAGGGGGAGGTTTTAAAGAATGGCAAAATTGCGACCTTTATATTGTTCAAAAGTTTTATCATCATTGATATTGGTGACTGTTTGACTTGAAGATTCATTTACGTTGCTGTTTTAGGTTGTTCGACTAAAAGTTTCTTTTATGCTGTTTTTGGTGGTGGTTTGACTTGACCTAACCTAACCAAGCCTAACCTAAGTTAGATTAGTTTAGATTAGAAAGTTTTAATTGGATTCATTAACTTATTTTTCGACCACAGTAAATTTTAACTGAATTCATTACCATATATATTTTAAAGTAAATAAAACAATGTTTTTCCTATTATTATCTCCCTTTTGACAAATATAAGGAATTGTTATGTGGGTATCTGTGTGAATTATTTTACTTTTTATATTTTGTGTGGGACCTCTTAATGTTCATTTTTCGTCAATTGGGATATCTTACTGTTCAAAAGGCGGGTGTTGGGACCTCTTGCTGTTCAAAAAGCGTCAACTGGGACCTCTTAATGTTCAAAGAACGTCAACTTGGACCTCTAAAGTCCAAATGGATTCTCAGGGACCGCTCCTCTTCAAAAGCTCCGGATAGGTTAGGTTTAATGCCTAACCTAAATTATCCTTAGCTAACCTAACCATTTACGGCTTTATTAAATGTCGTTTCATTTATCCATCGTAGTTATATATATATATATATATATATATATATATATATATATATATATATATATATATATATATATATATATATATATATATATATATATATATATATATATATATATATATATATATATCATTTTTTTATTCCCTGATTAGTTTGGTTGTCTTTTCCCTCTTTCCTTATATGTGGACGTCTCAACATAAGTTTCTCCTGATATAAAGCTGTAATTATCAGTTTCAGTTGGTGCGAACTCACCCAAATTAAAATGTCTTAAATTTTATGTTAGTTTATCTAAATTTGCATATTAAGTCCATAAAGCTTTTTAATTAAGCGTTATTCCTGAGATGCCTCTGCACTGTGACACAAAGCCTAGGCATCCGGATCATTCTTTTAAAAAATAGCATGTAAATTTGAAAAATCGTAAAATTTACCAGATATTTCACTTCTATAGCCTTTTATATCTTTGAATGGCTTTCTTTAATAAAGCACAAAATTAATAAATGCATAAACTGAAGGAACTGTGGCTGAAGATGCAAACAAATTCAGCCAAAAGGCTGGAAGATTTCCTGCTTGATATTTGTACCAGATTGAAATTACATTTGTCTCCCCAGGAAAAGGTTGAAAAAGTATTACCGTTTTCTGATTCGATGGCCGTTGGGGGAGGGAGGGTAAGAGAAAGGGAGAGAGAGCTCTCGAGTAAGTTTTGTGTAATTTTCTCTCTATCTATCTATCTATCTATCTATATATCTCTCTATCTGTATATCTATCTATCTATCTATCTATCTGTATATCTATCTATCTATCTATCTATCTATCTATCCATCTGTATATCTATCTATCTATCTTTCTATATATAGATGTTTGTATCAGTTTTTGTAAAGATCTTTCTGCATATTACAACTGATAATAGTTTATGTAATAACAATAAGGAAAGAGAGAACCGACTATTTATAAACTAGAATTTCTTCTTTTTCTCCTTCTTCCTCTTCTTCTTCATTATTATTATTATTATTATTATTATTATTATTATTATTATTATTATTATTATTATTATTATTATTATTATTATTTTTATTATTATCATTATTATTATAATTATTATTATTATTATTATTATTATTATTATTATTATTATTATTATTATTATTATTATTATTATTATTATTCTTAGTAGTAGAAGTAGACGTAGTAGTAGTAGTAGTAGTAGTAGTAGTAGTAGTAGTAGTAGTATGAGGCACAAAACTTTTAAGAAAATTTTCATTGAAGTTTTCATACCCACAATATTACTCAATCATCTAGCTGAGTTGACAGAAATTAGAAAGCGACAAACTGCTCATATATCTTACTATACCTTCTTCATTTAGGTATTCTTGTTTTGTTCGTATTTTATTGTTTGGTTGTACCTTCTGTATAGACCTTTGTTTTCTTCATATTCTTTTTTTTCGCTTTTTACTTGTATTCCTTGTTATTTCTTCGTTTGCTTTCTGCGAGTTGTTCCTCTATACCTACTTCACATTTTCTTCTTATATATTTTCCCTTATTCTTTATTTTTATATTCATTCCTATTCCTTCATATATCTTTTTCTAGTTATTCCTGTATTCTTATGTCGTATATTCATAATCTATTATTTTATTCACATACATTTTTTTCACATTTATTTTTTTTTCTTTTATGCGATTTTTAGACTTCCATTCCTTCCCTTTTCTATATCTTTCCCCCTCTCATAGAGGGAGGAGGTGGAGGGGGTAGTATTTAGAGCCCCGAGTTTTGTGGGTGGTTAATCCGAGCTCTTTAAGAACTGAGAGAGAGAGAGAGAGAGAGAGAGAGAGAGAGAGAGAGAGAGAGAGAGAGAGAGAGAGAGAGAGAGAGAGGCTTTCTTATCTATAGATATTTATAACGATGGGCTGGAGGAGAGGCCGATAGGAAAGAATAATTGCTGCAATTAAGTTTCTACTATCTGCCCCCTCACCACCATTCACAGGATCTGCTGCTCTTGGCTCTCTCTCTCTCCACACACACACACACACACACACACACACACACACACACACACACACACACACACACACACACACACACACACACACACACACACACAGGATGTAAGGAAATACTTTTTCCGTGTAAGAGTAGTTGATAATTGGAATTGGCTAAGCGAGGAGGTAGTTAATGCTATCTCAATCCATAGTTTTAAGGACAGGTATGATAAGTATCACTAAGTATACAATGGAACCGATCAGGAGACGGGAAGATACGAGCTTTGGGCTCTTTCCCGTAAACACAAATAGGTAATCACACACACACAGGATATAAGGAAATACTTTTTCCGTGTAAGAGTAGTTGATAATTGGAATTCGCTAAGCGAGGAGGTAGTTAATGCTATCTCAATCCATAGTTTTAAGGACAGGTATGATAAGTATCACTAAATAGAAAATGGAACCGATCAGGAGACGGGAAGATACGAGCTTTGGGCTCTTTCCCGTAAGCACAATTAGGTAATCACAATTAGGTAATCACACCTCACTAAGTACAAAATGGAACCGACCAGGAGACGGAAAGTTACGAGGTTGGGGCTCTTTCCCGTAAGCACAATTAGATAATAACAGTTAGGTAGTTACACACACGTACGTGTAAGAGTTATTTTTCCAATTTTAATTTTTGCGTTCTTCCTCTCCCTACCGCTTGATTAGTTTTTATATTATGTATTTCCTCGTTTATGTGTGTATATCATTCACATGCATATGCATACACAAACACACACCTTTATTCTTATGTGAGATCGTCCTTTTTTCCACCTCTGCTTATGTTTTTTAATTACATTTTCCTCTTTTATGTAGTTTTTTAATTTTAAGAAATTATTATTATTATTATTATTATTATTATTATTATTATTATTATTATTATTATTATTATTATTATTTTTATATTTGCTATTTTGTCTACGGGACTCGCCGTGTTTAAAGAAAAAAAAATTTCAAATTTATTACGATTACAAGGAATAGAATGTTATCATCAAACGTTTAACATAATTTAGGCCACAATATGCTCAAAGACATGAAAGTATTTCGATATTTCATAAACAATTTTGGCGTTTGGAAAATATGTTAAAAGAGACATATTATGCCCAATAGTCATAATTCTTTTGGAAATGTAGGCAAATTTCTAATGGTTTGGCGTGTGCATACATGCTACTCTGTGTGTGATTACCTAATTGTGTTTACGGGAAAGAGCCCAAAGCTCGTATCTTCCCGTCTCCTGATCGGTTCCATTTTTAGACTTAGTGATACTTATCATACCTGTCCTTAAAACTATGGATTGAGATAGCATTAACTACCTCCTCGCTTAGCGAATTCCAATTATCAACTACTCTTAAACTGAAAAAGTATTTCCTTACATCCTGCAAACAAGTTTTCTTACGAAGCTTCAAACTATGACCTCTAGTTCTAGAGCCAGCCATATCGAAATATCGATCCCTATCCACTCTATCATACCCATGAAGGAATTTAAAGACTGTCACCATATCCCCCCTTTCTCTTCTAGCTTCGAGTGATGGCAAGTCTAATTCCCTCAGCCTCTCATCATAACCGAGATTGCGTATTTCTGGCACCAGTTTCGTGGCATGTCTTTGAACTTTTTCAAGCTTAGCTATGTGCTTTTTCAAGTGCGGATTCCAAAAGGAGGCTGCATATTCGAGTTTTGGCCTCACATAGGTTACATAAATATTTCTGAACATTTCCTTGTCCATGTGCCTGAAGGCTACCCTTACATTTGATAAGAATGCATATGCTGCCCTTACTACGCCATTTATATGTATTTCTGGAAACAAATCTGCCAGTATGTGTGTGTGTGTGTGTGTGTGTGTGTGTGTGTGTGTGTGTGTGTGTTATGGAGAGAGCTTATGTGGATGTGCGACCGCACTGCTGTGAAGTAATTTATTCAGAAATGTGAAAAGATTTTGGTAAATCTATTTACAATTGAGAAACAGTGGGGGGAAACCTTTTGCTTAACAAGACGTGACCACTTAAATCTTATTCTTCTTCCCCAAACTCTTCTGCTGTTGACTCCCTCGGTCAAACAATGAAGCTTAACTTATTATTTTCGTATTCTTCTTTATATTCAGCTTGTCTCATCTTCCATATGGGGTCACTGTAACTCACTAGCCTCTTAAAAAACTAGTGTTTAGTTTAGGGTGAAAGTTTTGCAGCCGGATGCCGTTTCTCACACACCAATCCTCTCCATTGATCAGGGTTTGAGACCGCCACTAAGTTGAGCTGATTTGTTCTCTTAATCATTCAATTTTTTTTACTAGTATTGATACAGCTCTATATTCTTTATTTATTCAATTTGTTTAGATATTTTTTTCATATTCCTTCAGTTGTCCTATCCTACATTCGCAAATATATTTTAGTTTCAGCAATGTTCAGAATTTAAGAAATTGAAGACAGTGTTCTGATAAGACTATTTAATATTATCAAATAATTTTTCGAGGCAGCGCAGTGGTTAGAGAACTCAATTCTCCAAGTGACAAATCCGTGTCCGAATCCACCACAGAGCGTTAAAAGGACATTCAAGTTTCAATTCCTCTGTAGCTCAACCTGTCTGTGTCCATCCCCATAATACAGCAAACAACAACAACAAAATTAAAACATCTCAAACTATTTAAAAAGCGAATCATCTCATTTGTCTCTACGGTCTGCATGTCTATCTACCTAGCTATCTATCTCCTTATCTATCTATCTCTTTTCTGTACTAATCCATACCTATTCCAGTGCTTCTCACACATCACCCTGTTATCACTTTACTCTTAATCTTCCCTCCTCCCCCCTTTCATTCCAGTGGCATAATAAAAATGAGCAAAAAGTAATGACACTTAATTTGCGACCACGTGCTATTGCCTTATTCATTATGGTCGTAAATCTCACCAAATGGGAAGTCTTTGACGCCCTTACACGCACTTCAATGAACGAATTTTGGGTTTTGTGAATAGGCTCCTTCCTCAAACCGTGCTGTTGCAGGCTTTGTTCGAGTTAATGACCCATTGGGGTGGTCTCGGCCCAAATTTATGGATGCCTCTGCCAAAAATTGCAAGAAAAATGTCAAGCACTGAATGGAAATTTGTAATTAAAAGGATTCCTGGGGTGCTCACCGTATTTCCTGTACGATATTATTTTGTCAGGCTGAGTTAGCCTTCTACTGCGTTTCCTCGTTTCTGTAGCCATGAAGAAAGCATGGATTACCTACGCGCTTCTTCATATGGTAGTACCTGTCCACTCAGTATCATTAGGTAAGCCTTTAGATATGTTAGGACCGTGAAGGATTAGTATCGCATCAAGGTCAGACTTGGGCACAGACAAATATTCGTTGCTCAGCTCTCTTTTTAAATGTTTGTTTGTTGTATCAAGCGTCACTATTAATCGCTATGCGAATAGGGGTGGATACAGACACGTTGGAACTGCGGAAATAAATCTGAGTTCCCTTTCTAACGCCCCGCGGTGGGCTCGAACAGATGTATTTTGTTGATTTTTGGCATGGCGTAAGAGTTTTGTTAGCCATTGCTAACTGCTTTTCCTTGAGTCTAGACTTCTGCATACTGCAAGGACTACCATCGCTTTCCAAGTGTAACAGCTGCTGTTAGGAGCAGGCTCATTGGGTACACTATTAGATATGTAAGTCAGTGATAAAACAGTATCCTTGCAACCTCGGAGTTCAATAATTAAATAAAAAGTTTTTCAGTAATTCTTTCGTTAAGAACTGTTAAGATATATCGAACTAATATTACAATAAATAAGCCACAAATCAAATTATATTTATTGTATGTTTACCGTCTTTTTTTGTCACGATTTGTCTCCAATCGATTAGGGGTGAACATAGACAAGTTGGAGATGAGGATTAAGGCAGGATACCATTCCTAACGCACCGTCGTGGGCTCGAACACGCGTTTGAAGCAAAATTGTACAATTTTGTTGAATATTTATACCTTACGTCTCTCAAATGAAGACCTGCGAAACTAATTGTTTATATTTTATACAGTGTGAGGAAGGGCATGCACTCAGGGTAAGGATTACATATTCCAAAACAAGTCCTTCGTAAGAAGGCAACCGTCCTAGCCCTTGGTAGAAAAGGGAGTCCTTGACGTAAAACCGGAACAGTGTGAGGAAAGGATTATTCCGTCTGAAATTTTCGATACCGGATTCGATAAATATTTCACTTGTATATATCTGTAGGTGGCATTTTTATATGTATCAGAGAGTTTTTCTTTATGTAAGGTAAAACCCACTGAATTTTACAGAACGCGTCTGTCCTTTCCAATTCGAAAAGTTCTTCGAAAGAGAATAATAGAAATAAAACTGTTAGATGGAAAGGGTTTGGGGAGTCACCATAAACTATGCAAAAATATAGAGGTAAAATGGATATAAAAGCTTTAGGGACTTTTATTTAACTTATATAAAGTTTTCTCGGACACATTTCTCTTAAGATTTGATAAAGTAGCTTTAACTATTTTTAAGAGTGTTATATAATGGAGAGGAAGATTTGATTCCTTCGCATGGAAGACGGAAAGAAAAGTTATTTCCATTGTTAGCACTTACTCAACGGTTTCTATAGTTACATACACATACACAATGGCCGCAGTTTCCTTTGTAAGGGAAGTGGCCAAGTCAAAGCACACATTCACCATAAGTCAGTTCAGGCCAGTAACTCTTCTAGCTCCTCAGGGGTAAGAGGTCATCACAATTCTCCTGCCAAACAGCTTGGGTCGTCCACAGGGTAAATGAAGAAGGCTCTTCCGTCCTGACAGGTGTACAGGGTTTTAGTATAAATACAATGCAACCACTCTTGAAAATCTGCTACTTACTCTACGAGAGTACCGTGAGCTTAAAAGTGATGTCCGAACTAAGCACTTTCAAAACTTCCTACAGTCTATCAATGCTCATACGAGTAGTTCTAAAATCTGGCAGTCAATTAATGCTCTGGTTGGCAAAAACATCAGTGTGTCACAAACAAATGATTCCCAAACTCTTGCTGAAGAACTTCTCTTACAATACTCTAAGACATCTTCCTTTGAAAACCTTCCTTGCGATATTCAACAACGATTAAGAAATCTTGACTTTGAAAGAATGATGAACATAGAATTATCCTGTGCAAGAACAATGGAAGAGGACAGATTCATTGACTACATAACCAAAAATGAGTTGGACTTTGCTCTCTCCCATGGGAAGAGCACCTCTCCGGGTGAGGATGGCATTACGTACCAAGTAATCCGAGATCTTAATGATGATATTTGTAATGGTATTAATCCAATTCAGTTTTTATTCAGCACTATTTATAAT
>JAXCGZ010013598.1:0-65000 GCA_037179515.1 Halocaridina rubra
TGTACAAACAATGATGAGCCCTTAATAATAATAATAATGATGATGATGATAATAATCTCCACAATCATCGTCAAAGGAAAATTATTGTTGCCAATGATAATAAAATAATAATAATAATAATAATAAAAATACGATCTAAGGCAGAAGTTATTGGAAAAGACATCATGAAGGTAATGCAGAGGTATAGTAAAAACCCAGCAGAGAGCTGGATATTCATTACACATCTTTTATAATCCCTTCACATCTGACAGGTCATTACACTCTCCATCTCTGTTTCTCTTTACAACCTGATAAAGTCTGCTTTATTTTATCATTTTTTGGCCCATCCTGGTGTCACAATAATCTTAATAATAATAATAATAATAATAATAAAAAAAAAAAAGGCCCCCAAAAAACCGCGATACAGCGAGAACGCGAACCAAGAAACGCGAATAACTTGGGCAACACTGTATATATATATATATATATATATATATATATATATATATATAATATATATATATATATATATATATATATATATATATATATATATATATATATATATATATATATATAGACAATCTCTCTCTCTCTCTCTCTCTCTCTCTCTCTCTCTCTCTCTCTCTCTCTCTCTCTCTCTCTCTCTCTCTCTCACACACACACACATATTGAGTATGAACCACCAGTTGGAAAGAGTGACCACTGTGTGTTGTTGATGGAGTATATCATTGAAGACATTCTTCCTGAGAGTAGAGGCACTGAGGACATGAGGAGGAACTATCCGAAAGGAGATTACATCAAAATGAATGAGCTTTTTGCAGTTATTGACTGGAGAACCTTATTTTACAACAAATCTGTACAAGAAATGTATGACATCTTTTGTGAGAAATATGGGAAGATAGTAGATTGCTGCATACCTGTCACCAAAGTAGGTGTAATTCATGCCAGAGAGAAATGGTTCGATAATGGGTGTAAAAGAGCAAAGGAGTGGAGAGACAAATGCTGGAAAAGGTATAGGAGGAGAAAAAACATAAATGCCTGGCAAACCTACAAAAGAGCAAGAAATGACTACCTAAGTGAAAGGAGAGAGGCAGAGAGAGATTATGAGAGGGACATCACCAGGAAGGCTAAAGAAAATCCCAAGCTTTTCCACAGCTTTATCAGAGGAAAACTGAAGGTAAAAGAACAGGTTTTAAGGCTAAAGAGAGCGGATGGAAGCATCACTGAGACGGACGAAGAGATCTGCAAAGAATTGAACAAGGAGTTTGTCAGTATTTACAGTAGAAAATACCCCACCCCCTCAGATTGCAGTGATAGCAGCTCAAGGGCCGGTATTAGAGAACATCAACCTTACAGCCACAGAGGTATGCAAAGCGCTGATGGATTTAGATGTTCATAAAGCTACAGGTCCTGATGATATATCCCCTCATGTGCTTAAAAAATGCGCAAACACAATATCAGTGGCACTAAGTATCATATTTAAGGAGTCACTGGAGTCGGGGGAGATTCCAAGATGCTGGAAACAAGCAAATGTGATACCTATCTTCAAAAAGGGAAGGAGGGATACGGCTCTGAACTATAGACCAGTTTCCTTGACCAGCATAGTTTGCAAACTTATGGAGAAACTACTAAGGAAACATATCTCTCTTCACTTGGAATCCTTCAACTTTTTGTCAGTGAGGCAACATGGCTTCAGAGAAGGAAGATCAACAGTAACAAACTTATTAGAATTTTATGATGAGGTAAGCCAAATCTTACAGGAAAGAGAGGGCTGGGCAGATTGCATATTCCTAGACTTCCAGAAAGCGTTTGACACTGTTCCACATGGGAGACTTATTAGGAAGCTGCAATCAATGGCTAGAATAGGTGGAAATGTCTTGGAATGGATAAAAACTTACTTAGAAGGAAGGGAACAGAGGGTTAGAGTAAGACACTCAGTGTCTGAATGGAGAAGAGTTAGTAGTGGAGTTCCACAGGGTTCAGTTTTAGGGCCACTTTTGTTCCTTGTATATGTAAATGACCTACCAGAGTCTGTAAATTCATTCATGAATATGTTTGCAGATGATGCAAAGATTGTGAAGAAAGTAAAAAACGAGAACAATGGTAGAGAACTTCAGGAGGATCTAAATAATCTGCATGAGTGGTCAGAAAAGTGGCTAATGAAATTCAATACCTCAAAATGTAAGGTAATGAGAATGGGTACAAGTGCAAGAAGGCCCAAGCTTGACTACTCGGTGGCTGGAGTACAAATTCAAGAGACAGAAAATGAGAGAGATCTAGGAGTAAACATACTGGCAGATTTGTCTCCAGAAATACATATAAATGGCGTAGTAAGGGCAGCATATGCATTCTTATCAAATGTAAGGGTAGCCTTCAGGCACATGGACAAGGAAATGTTCAGAAATATTTATGTAACCTATGTGAGGCCAAAACTCGAATATGCAGCCCCCTTTTGGAATCCGCACTTGAAAAAGCACATAGCTAAGCTTGAAAAAGTTCAAAGACATGCCACGAAACTGGTGCCAGAAATACGCAATCTCGGTTATGATGAGAGGCTGAGGGAATTAGACTTGCCATCACTCGAAGCTAGAAGAGTAAGGGGGGATATGGTGACAGTCTTTAAATTCCTTCATGGTTATGATAGAGTGGATAGGGATCGATATTTCGATATGGCTGGCTCTAGAACTAGAGGTCATAGTTTGAAGCTTCGTAAGAAAACTTGTTTGCAGGATGTAAGGAAATACTTTTTCAGTGTAAGAGTAGTTGATAATTGGAATTCGCTAAGCGAGGAGGTAGTTAATGCTATCTCAATCCATAGTTTTAAGGACAGGTATGATAAGTATCACTAAGTCTAAAAATGGAACCGATCAGGAGACGGGAAGATACGAGCTTTGGGCTCTTTCCCGTAAACACAATTAGGTAATCACAATTAGGTAATCACACACACCACACACACACACATAAACACATAGATGCATATTTCCTACTACAGCAAATGAGTTTTGGATTATTGTAGCCACTGCTGAAACATAAACAACACTGCATATTATATATATATATATATATATATATATATATATATATATATATATATATATATATATATATATATATATATATATATATATATATATATATATATATATATATATATATATATATATATAGTACCACGTCTTTTTTTTGGGGGGGGGGGGGGGCAAAAAATAATTGTAAAATACCTATGTACATGAGTATGTCATGTAATTACCACTTCATTCACCGTAATTTTATCTATCACTTTCGTATAAATTTACGTTGCATGCTGTTAGTTATGAAGTAAAGGGTGGTTTGTTAACAGTACAGGGAAGGTTTATACAGTGTAAACATAAAAATAAATTAAAATATCTATGTATATATAGGCTGATCGTACTTCGCGGTTTTCCTGTCTCGCGCCGGGTCCCGGAACCGAACTACCGCAATAAGGGGGGGATCACTGTGTATATATATATATATATATATATATATATATATATATATATATATATATATATATATATATATATATATATATATATATATATATATATATATTTTGCAGGCCTCACGTAACTGTTAAAATAATATCTGCTGGTTTGGGTATCTTGTACTTTTAAGTTACCTTTTGATATATTCTAACATAAGTGACCTTGATAAAGTGTAGATAAATAGTTGTCGAACATATTCTTAGTATTATCCTTGAGTACAGGAAAACCTGACCTACAGTGTAGAAACTCTTTGGTTTATGAAGCACCCTATGTTATTGGCATAAGGGTCATCTTTTGAACCATGATTCTGCCCTTTTCATATTTGATGCTCTCGAAGGAGACCAATGTGGCCATAACCTAGAATCTTTCTAACCCTGGAAACTGTGGTTTTTAGTATTTACAATTGATGTTCCCTTTCTTACTCTATGGAGGTGTGAACATTTTTACCGTCTTTGGCTGAACTAGCTTTATGTTGATGTCTAATAAAAATGTCTTGATTTCAGTGCAAAGTGATGATGGACCAGTACCTCTGACAGCTTTTAGCAGCTATTTCCCTATTGTGCAGCCGGTAGAGGATACATTTCCTGGACAAGGATCCACTCACATATCTGAGATGCAGATTATATATGTGGCAGCTGGACTGTTCACTTTTCTGCTCCTTCTTACAATTGGCCTCTGCACTCTCCTCTGTTTCTATAGACGTCGGAACAAGCATCTAGAGGAAGAATTGGTGGCAGAAAGCCTTTCTGGATCTTTAGGGTAAGAACGTCATATTTTTTTTAGGCAAAAGTACTCTCTTAATGGCACGCTTTATTTATTTTTTCCAGTGCTAGATCTTATAGTCAACAGAAATCAGTTGGGTGGGCAAAACTGTAACATCAAAACAAAGAAAATAGGGGTACATCATATTTTGCCCTTCCTTACCTTTCCCATCTATTTGCAATGAAAAAGAATTTTGAGGAGGAGGGAAACATTAGAATTTTTTTTTCTTTTTATTTACCATTTTAGAGGTGCATATTTTTATGCAAATAACTTGGGTCATATTAATCATTACTCTAGCAAAGATGGAAATTAATTGAACTGATAAAGTTTTGAAGTATTTAGATGAAAGCCCTGCTACATTATGTCTTTAGTTCCAAGTGTTGACACTCCACAAGCTTCAGTGGAATATGGCTTTTGATAAAGCAAAGTTGTATGACTCGAGCACTTGAAAAACTTAGTTTTTTTTATTATATATTAATATATTAATTAACTTTGGAAAGTTAGCAATGTTAGTTTTTTTTTATTATATATTAATATATTAATTAACTTTGGAAAGTTAGCAATGTTTGTTTATTGTGATATTTCAGATGTTATGAAATTCTTGTATTAGAGCATTCCAAACCAAATTGGAAGTTTTAACAGTAGTAATTCTAAGTGGTGTGGGGAGAAGGAATTCTGTCCTCATATGTTTTGCATTTGTTGCTTATCTTTATGCCTCTTATAGGAAGCTTGAATGACCAAGGTGACTTAAACTGCTGCTGTTTACATTTCATTTTTAGGTCTGACTTCGATTTCATTTCCCATTTTCTTGAAATTTATACTAGCTTTTTTGACCTTAAAACGTTTTGATCAAGAAATATTATCCAGTCTCCATTAATTTTTAAATCCTACTATATATTATGACTATCCATCCTTTTATATGCCATTTTTTATTTATTTTTTTATTCAGATTAATTTCATTAACCTTTATATGTCAGTCAACTGTTGTGTTATACCTCTGCTTGCTCGACTTTAACCTTGAACCTGCTCCTTGCTCTCTTCGGTACTGCTTCAATTATGCTGAGGAACAGCCTAGCTTGTCTCACATCATGATAACACAGGACACCTTCAAATCTCTGGTACCTCTCCCTCATTATATTGAACATGTTAACAACCTGCTCAACTCATTCACTCCCTCCTCTCCTGTCCTCATAACATACTTTTAGTCTCATGAGTGTCAGTTTCTTTGCTTTTTTTTTTTTTTTTAAACTTTAATGTGTATTGTATCTTTATTTCCTTCATTCTGTGAAGACATCCTTATTCATGGCAACTCACCTCACATCCCATCCTCCTTGACAATCAATAACTCTTCAAATGTAATATCCACCAATGTCTTCCTTTACACGATTCTGTATTCACCAGCTCAGCAGTCCCTCTCTCTTCATTCCCACATGTTACTATTCTTTCCCTTTCACTTTCCTTAAATCTGGTCATCCTTTGATAGTCCTTGTATGCCTTTTTCTTCCATTTTTCATATGCTCCTCATTTTTTGTTTTATGACTGGAGTTACGCGCATTGCAGGCGTATCTTCCGCTCTCTTCGACGTTCACACACACTGATGTCCCAACCGGCAATTGATATAAAACCCATCCCAAGAGATGAACTTGTATCTCAGTATGTGGAAAAGCTCAAGGATTCTGAGCTTGGATTTAGAAGAGAATATGAGGTAACCAAGAATGTAATTCATTTGATGTTAAACTTTTAAACCATTAATTAAACATTTCAATGCAATGTTAAAATCATTTTGCTAGTTACAATATACATAATTTTGTTTTTGTATTGTCTCTGCAAAGCTGTACTTATACTTATTAGCAATTAAGGATTTCTTGCATAATACAGCATTTTTGCCTGTTTGTAATGTATATACAGTATATATCTATACTTAATTCATGCCAATTTATTAATATTGTAGTCTCTACCTGAAAAATTCTACGATCGCACGAGTCGAGCTTCAGATATGATAGAAAATGCCCAGAAGAATCGATATCCTGACATTAAAGCATATGACCAGACGAGGGTAAAATTAACTCAGATAAATGGAGCCATTGGGAGTGATTACATCAATGCAAATTATGTCTTGGGTTATAAGGAGCGTAAGAAGTTCATTTGTGCTCAAGGTAAGGCATTTGATACTCTGGTTTTAATATTGAATAAGTCTTACTTTTGTCTAATATTTACCATGCCTCTATAGCCAATGTTGTTGTTTTTATATGAAGAGCTGAATTTAAGGCAGTAGTATTTTTTATGCATTGTATATTTACTTCAGTCTGTAGCTTTGTAAGAAACCCTTTATTTAGGGCAAGGCCTTCCTGACAGTTCTGCTTGCACTGCCAGCTCCTAGCACTACCTGCTTTCAACTTCGATGTATCATTCTTCCTTAGTTTAGGACTGGGAAGTAAATATTAAGCCATCATTGCCTGAATCCATTTGTCCAGATATTTGTTTGATACCAAATATCTATAAAGGAAAACCTCCATTGATGTGTGCAAGGTGAAAGTGATAGTGTTATAAATCTCAATGAATACATTCTTCCCAAATCAACTTGTAGTAGTTCAACCACTCTTTGAAGTATATTTTTGTCTCACTGCCACTGCTGCCATCTTAGACTTTTGCTTTATACATTCATCACTCTATAGATGAGCTTTGTATATAGCAAGCTACTCAGAAATATTTCATATTCGCAGTGTGAGCTATGTTCCTTTGTAGCTCATTTCCAAATACAAAATTATGTATATTTTTTACAGCATGGCTTAAATTTTGGCCCACTATTACTCTGTCATCCCATGTTGCTGTTCTCAGATCTGAACTTCTAATCCTGCTTTTCATTATTCTCCGTAACTGTAACTTTTTCTGAATACATGGGCCTCTTACTGATATCTTATTGAATTTTAATACAGTCAACAGTTTCTGTAGTTGTTGCTGTTAATAAAGAACGTTTAAAGTTGTAATTAGTTTTGTACGTTGGTATTTGTAGCATATGTAACTGCTGCTAATAAGCAATGATTAAGTTTATTTAGATTGGATTTTTGATTATGGAGTGAAAAGAAATTAAATTGCTTAAAAATAAAATTAAACTTATTTTTTTCAAAATGAGAAACAGCTGCTAAACTGAGGTTCTTTCTAAAACCTGGTATTTTTTAACTTCCCTCTATCCAAATGAGGAGTTAAGTATCCTTTGCTTCCCATAGCTTGTTCTTTCTCTTTTACTGTGTATTTTTTCTTTTTTATTTAGCTGCTTCTAAGTGAGAAGTTGAGTGTCCTGTGCTTTCCATAGTTCGCACTCTTTTATTTTCCTCTTATTTAGCATTTTCTTATTTTTTTCATCATGTGTTATGGGACAAGAATATCGCCTTTTTGTTCCCCTGTGTGTCGTATTATTTAATAAAATGGGTCAAAGCTGTTGAACTGGGATATTTCCCCTTCCTGTATTCCGCTGCTAAGAGTTAAGTTATACTAGTACGTTCTGGAAGGAACACTCCAATCTTAATCCAAGTAATTGGGTTACTAAATGTGTGTAGTTAAGGAACATGTGAGAATAAAGAGGTGATAGGTATCATGTTAGTGAGAAGAAAGTGGATACCCTTGTGAATGGGTGTGTACTTTTGCTTGGCTACCCTTCTTAAAATAGGGATGTGACCTTCGTATGTAGATAGATGTAGGAGTAAGAGATACCACTGATTTATAATTCTTTTTTCTCATTTAAAATCAGACTTGAACTTCAATTATCAAGCTGCTCTTGCTATTAGGGTTATATTATCATGTCAGAGTGTAATTTTGGTATTTTCTTTGAAAGAAACACTTCAAGTTGAAATCATGTTGGAATCTCACTTGCATAAACACAACATTTATAAAGGAAGATTTCTGGCAGGTTTCCATGTAATAGCTACTAACTCTTATAAGATGTTTTGGGACACTTTGTGGCAGAGTTTCAAATTTATCTTTATCTTGGGACTGGGATCAGGTAAAACAGTAATTGATATTAAAAGAATTATCCTGTAATGGGGAATTACACCTTTATGTATCTTGACGAATGTCTGCATAATTAGGCATCACTAACATCTGTATATGTAATGTTACCACAGCTTTTATGCTAATTTATTAAACTAATAAGGCCATTCTTTGTATGTTTTCAAGTATAGTGCTTTGAGGGTGGGGTTAGTCATTTTTAATGGATGTATTTTAGAACTTCGATCAAGAATTCTGAAAGATTTCTATACCACCAGGTATATTGTCTCTCTTTGTGTATTTATTTAATACACCAAAGTCCTTGCCTAATATTGTCAACGTATGTATTACATAACCTAAATTTTATTCATACTTTCTATATATAATGTACTACAGCCCTGTTAATAACAGATACGTATGTTTGATATATTTAAAAATCAGCTTTGACATGAGTTCTGAGGATTATGCAAAAATTCAGGTTCAGTTGAATACAGACTAATTAACATATATACAGTTTTCAATTAACTAAATCTCTTACACAAATGAAGGTAAAAGTCTGACAGCCTTACACTGTCTGAAACTGCCTGACTTGATAATTATATTGCAAAGCTCAGAGTAATCAAATGCATCATGCCACCTGTAATGGCTTACTTGCTGCAACCTGTTTATTTTATTTATTACCTTTTACTGCCTTTGTGTTGGAGTTTTTCAGTATTGGCACTTTTCCTTTACCAGTGTTCCTCAGGGAATGCCTTTGCTCCTTGTTCCCCAGTGGCTCGGATGTAATTTAATCCTGCTTCTGAATATTACACCTTTTTCCTCTTCAGTATTGTGACCATTTTGTATGGTTTCTCTTCCTCTAATTTTTGTGGTTTCTTACTTGTAAGTGTACCATTATATTCTTCTACCATTGTACATTGTATGTAAATAGTTTATACAACTCATTCCCTAATTATTAAGTCTAGGCATAGAAGGAATCCTCTTTTTGCCCGGTAACTGTCCTTACCTCTCCTAAATTAGATTTTGTATATTCTATAACAAGAAAGTGGTGAATTCTCAGTTTTTTGTACTGCAGGTCCAATGGATGCAACAGTAGAAGAATTTTGGCGTATGTTAGTTGAGCAAGGCTGTGGTGTGTGTGTGATGCTAACTAACTTGGAAGAGACTGGGAAGATCAAGTGCGTCAAATATTGGCCTGAATCAAACCAGCCGAAGACTTTTGGAAATGTCACTGTACATCTTGTCAAGGAAAAGGCGTATTCAGGTACGTATATAGTGCATTATAGTATAACAGGGTCAGGAAAAAATAAGTGCAGCTGTATATGAAAAAAAAGCAGCAAAATGCATATGGCAAGTACTGTACATGAAAAAAAAGTCAAAGCATTTTCATTGGATGCATTATGGTCAGATAAGTACAAAGAAGTAGATTGCTGACCGTCTCAGTTTTTGATGGGTTGTGTATGCATGGGGAAGGCACTTGGCTACCGTGTCTCCATGGCATATGAAGAAAAAAAAAATAATTTCACAAAAAAGTAATATATACGTTGTTTGTTATGCTTATTACACCTTGATTTTTTATTACAGTATTTTAAACGCACACAGTAGCATAAAACAAATATATCCAGTATAGCGCAAAAAAAATAAAGTATATAAAAATCTACATATAAGTCCCTTGCCTCCCACTAATGCATACACTTGCCAAACACTGTTGACCTATAGGCCTGTAGGTTGTTTATGTTGAATGCTTACAAAGGTTACGATATTATTCAGATTCAGGACAGGAAAAAGGTGGAGGAGGAGGAAGCTTTAAGGAAGGGGATGCTTGAGTATTTGGGTGTTTAGGAACTGTGACTACTAAATAAAGTTCACTTATAAAAAAACTTTTTGCCAGAATATATATTTAGGTCATTTACCATTTTCTTTTAGAGAATCCGTGTAGGTCAGCTTCCATGTAAGGGATAACTTCCTTGTTACAAATGTATGGAAGATAATTAATAATTGAGTGGGAATGAGGGATGGCTTAGAATAAATTATATTCCTGTTGGTAGAAAAAATAATGACACAATTTAATATCCTGCATCTCTTGGTAGGTACCACAAACCTTTGCTTGTCCTCACTCTGTCATTTATTGCATGTCATAACAGGAAGTTCATGGCTGGAGGGATACCCAGCCTTCTGCTCTCTGTAAATTCACCAATAATATTATTGTATCTTTTGTCCATATCAGTGGTTTTTCATATCTGCTCCCCAGTGCAATATTCTAATTGTGGGTATGTAATCATTATTTATGGGTAGAGAAAAACTCTCTTAAATCTGTTATTCAGCCTGCAAATGATTTGAATATGGCTTTTACTCTACCTTGATAGGTATCTGACAACTTATAATACCACATAATTTCCCTTTTTAAAAGAATATGATTACATATTCAGGATGAGTGCTGCACAATCCCCTCCTTACATATTCTTAAATATTCAGTGCTGTATTTTAAGACAGCAAGAGGGAGCATCTCAAAAAGCCAGACCTCTAGTGTTCCTGGTGCATCGTCACTCATTTTGACTTATTCTTTGAGGCCCCTGCAAATTACATTGTATTTTACATTATTGATCATTTTCTTGACATACTCATATGTAGTAATTAAGTGACAGGCATACAGAATTTTAGAAGTTGGTGCTTAAGTCTGGTACAGTCTACAATATATAGTTGTTACTTTAGTTGAAACAAGATATTTGTAAAAGCTGAAAATATTATAAACTGAAACTTACTTTGTGTCACATTCATTGATTATTTTCACGTAAAAGAATAACTATTTAACTATATACAAAAGCCATAATTTCCCTTTCAAGTGGAGTGGCTGAGTCAAAGCAAAAACTTAGATGTGGGAGGAAATTACAGAGGAAGGGATTCTCAGTGCCCCTGCTTGCCTCATTTAGTCTACTTTTATGAACATGGAGGAGATATTCTTGCTCCCTCACTGCAAATTTATAAGTTTTTTCTACTGTATTACATGAATGTGAGATGTACATTGCTTATGGCACATAACATACTGTGTAACACTTATTATAATGCCAGCACATCATCTTGCATTTTCTTAATCAAAATATTGTTTTATTATACATCTAGATTATATGGTGAGAACTCTCCGTGTTGAATGGGGAGAGGGTGATGACCAGCAGAGCCTTGAAGTGCAGCAATACCACTACTTATTATGGAAAGATTTCATTGCCCCTGAGCATCCAACTGGTGTTCTTTCTTTCCTGCGACGTGTCAATGAAGCTTACTCCAATGATAAAGGGCCTCTTCTTATACATTGCAGGTTTGTTATATACTTTACAGGGAAGTTTCATAAAATGAGGGATTCTCTTTTTCTTCGTACAGACTGGCTTCTCTTGCCTGTGTATAAATACTGTTTAAAATAAATGATATATTGATTAAAACAAATTAAGTTTAATTTTACTTGCTCTATCATTTTAAAAATTCATATAATTTTCCAATATGTATTGATACGAAAATTGTGCTAAATTTTACATGGTGTCAGTACATCGTATTTAACATCATGAGCTCTATTGCAGTATATTTCAAATGGATCTTATCCTTACCTATTTGCAGTGCTGGCGTTGGAAGAACAGGCACGTTGGTAGCACTAGATTCATTGGTAATGGAACTTGATGAGGAAGGCCATGCATCCATATTTAATCATATTTGTGACCTAAGACATCAAAGAAATTTCCTTGTACAGTCATTAGTAAGTAATGTATTTGTATTTCATACCTCTAAAACTTGAACCATGTGAAAGTGTATGCATGTTTGAATGCATACCATTGAAGTTTATTCTAGAGCAAAAATGGCCAATGAAAACGGGCAATAAAAGGCTTGCAGTGCCAATATGAATTAATATAAAATATTTTAGACTGCTGTGTTCTTGGCGACAGTACCAATAGGATAATTGGAGTGTGTGACTGTCAACAGGTCCTCATAGTAATTCCCTCTGCTTTTGTTGCACTTAACTGGTTTTTACTGTTGATGGGGAAGAAACAATTCCACACCCATATTTTCTGCATACTGTAAGAGCCAACTAAAAGGGATAGGGAACATTGGGCTGGCAGTCTATTTCTCCCTGAAATTTCTTTTTCTTTGCCACAAAACAGCTGGTAAAAAGGGTATGGATGCTGTGGGCGTGATGGAACCCAATATATATATATATATATATATATATATATATATATATATATATATATATATATATATATATATATATATATATATATATATATATATATATATATATATATATATATATATATATATATATATATATATATATATATATATATATATATATATATATATATATATATATATATTATTTTTTTTATTTTTTTATTTTTTTTTTTGCTTCAGCTAGATATGGTGTCATGTTTGAAGGAAAAGGGATATATGGTAAAACAGGGTTCTGTGAGAGGTGCAATATTGGTTAGTTAGTTTCTGTTTCGAGACACATCATATTAATCTGATATTTTTTCAATAAACAGAAACAGTACGTGTTCTTGCATCGAGCACTAATGGAGTACTCCCAATTTGGAAACACGGAATTAAGTATAGCTCAGCTCAGTGAGGTGTACAGTAATCACACATACCATGACAGTTTGGAAGATTCATCCCCATTAGAAAAGGAGTTTGAGGTAATTAATTATTTTTTAACATGTTATTCTTGACGAACAAGACAGGTAATTTGGCTAATATGTTGGAGCAAGTAACTCTAAAATGGTACACAGCATAAATAGTAACATATTGAAGTTATAATGAGCACTATTTTCAAAGAGAATTTTGTGTAAGGGTTTGTAGTTCCACCAAGGATTAATTTAATGAAGGTGTTATTATGCATACTGGCAATATTCTTTTCTTGAATCTTCCAAAAAAAAGCATGTTTTAACCATCCTTGTTTGCAGATTTTATATATGATACTAATTCAAAGGCCAAGTATAATACTGGGAATGATTCCTCATTATCATCTTATGCTGTTTTCTTTTTATTTCTTATTGCCTCTCCCTTTAATTCTTGACGAAGTTAATATATCATTGCATGTTGTTTTGGCCTAGCCTAAATGTTAACTTGGGATATATATATATATATATATATATATATATATATATATATATATATATATATATATATATATATATATATATATATATATATATATATATATATATATATATATTATCATGGAGGTACTTTTTATTTCTTCAGTTCACTCTGATATTGGCACTCCTTTATGTTTTTAGAGCTTTTTAGTTTCCCTTCCCATAATTTTAATAATATCAAAGCATTGCTGGCTGACATTTTTCCCTGTCACTTTTGCTGCCTCCGTTTACTTCTGTTGTGCCCATCTTGCTGCTGTCAGCAGGATATGGTACTTGTAGGGAAAAAATAAATTAAAGTATAAATTATTACAAAGGCACGTACTGAGAATAGCAGTAGCTAAGTCATTTGAACATAGGCTAATGGTAAAGAGTATCTTACCAACATCAGGTATGATAAGTGAAATTAAGGTCCAGCATTCATATTTATAAAAAGTTTTTTTTCATCCTTCAAGTGATATATAAGTGTTTTGTACAAGTAAATATTTGTATAAACAGGGCATGCTCAGGTACTCAAGTGTTACTGTGTGTATTCAAGCAGATTAAACAAAATTACTTTTGTAAAATACCTGTATTTTATAGACACTGTTTCATATTGTCTTTCCTCAATATACATCATACACTTATTTATGACTCTTACTATGCTATTATATTAAATAACTTGATTTACGAAATTCACCTAAACTGTCCTATTCACAGAGGTTGGGGAAAGTTGTAGAGGATCGAAAGTCATTGGCCATTGCGACCAGTGAAGAAAATAAGCCCAAGAATAGGTATGACTTTGTTTTACCATATGATTCTAACAGGGTCATCCTTGCTCCACTTCCCACTAGACCTTCATCTACGTATATAAATGCTTCATTTGTCACAGTGAGTATTTTTTAATATCCGCAGAGTATTTTCAGATTTTCTTAAATGTTACAATACTGTATATTCATATAGTAAGTATATTTAAAATAGGCATTTATCTGTAATAATACTCATTTGTAATAGGTTGATTTATATGTATAGTGGAAAATACTGACTGTGCTTTGATATGCAGATTTTATCTCCTGCAGTAGAAGGATGAGTATGTTTTTATGGGTTGAGTAAACAGTGATACAGGTCTTGGACCCTAATCGAGATATATATATATATATATATATATATATATATATATATATATATATATATATATATATATATATATATATATATATATATATATACACACAGTGGTGACCCCTACCTATGAATGCCTATACCCACGAACAAAATTTTGAAAAAAAAAATTGACCCCAACTCACGAACACGCATGTGTTGGCCAAGCATTCCCGCTCTTAGTTCTGCATTGGTGTTGGTGCCCGTGCTGTGTGGTTTGTTCGTGATCTGTTTGTAGTTCTTGCTTTATTTTACATTGTTTTACTTTTCATATAGCCCTTATTATGGCTCCTAAGAACGTTAAAAGTGATAGTGATATTGGGGGACTTTCCTTCCAATAATTATTCCTCCTCCTCCTCCACCGCCATCCACATATGTTAGCAACAATCATCCACAATGGTAAATACAGTACTGTTTCTTACCTATATTATATATTTTTTTTTTACCTACAATATGTACACTTTCCTGCTGTATTTATTATTAGTGGGAGAATGTGACAACTTTTTCTAAGTGTTGGACATTACTATTTTATACTGGGTATCAACTGCTGTATACTGTATACCTGAATATGCACATGTTTTACCTTAATAGAGTAGAATTCCTTTTTATTATTAATGTAAATTTCCTTTTACAGATGAAATACATATAACCTGTATTATATTTCATGTTTTTAGTGACTAAAAACTTTTTAAAATGAATATATATTGTGACCAGGAATGGATTAATTGCATTTACATGCTTTTCAATGGGAAGAATAAATCCAACCCAAGAACAGTTCTTGGGAGCGGATTAAGTTCGTGGGTTGGGGTCACCACTGTATACATTCATATATTTAGAAACGGAGATTAGTTTTCCAATAAATTCAGTTTGTTAATGTTGTTAATGTATGATATGGGAATACATAATTGTTTCACTTGAGTATTATTCTTATGAAATTGCTTCAGCTGTACCACTTTGGCAATGAAATGTTTCTATTTTCTTGGCACTATAATTTCATTGGGAAATTACCCCAAAAACCATCTTGGATACAAGGGTAGAAGTATATAGTGAAGCAACCATTATAGTTTTGTAACATAGCATCATCTATTGAAACCAGCAAGGTGTCCACAAAATAGGCAGCTCATTAAAATCTTTCACCTCTCATCCTCACCCCGCTTATGAGCCAATATATGGTTAGTGAAAAAAAATGAGAGGAAGGCATTGTCTGCCCTTATTTCCCTGATCTCTTTTAGCTGACACTTATAATACTCTGGTAGTACAGGGGTAGATTTCTTTCTTTCCCACGACTAGGGATATATGGTGGCAAAGTTTTTTTTTTTGACTGCTTGTTAATGAACATTTGCAGGGGTATGATCTTGCTGAATCATTCATTGTCACCCAAGACCCCATGGAGAACACCACTGCAGATTTCTGGAGGATGGTTTTTGATCAGGAAGTTACAACTATAGTTATGTTGTCAGAGGTAAGATTTCTCTTTATTTTTTTATTTATTTGCACTCTTCATATGAATCCTATATTGGGGATATTTTATACACCCACATTTCATACCCAAGTTTTTTTAGTTCCCAGTTCTCTTGAGAACACATTTGATTCGTTTTTCATTTTATCTCATAGCATCCTATTTCAGTTAGTAGTTCATAAGCCCTTCAAGTGTACAATTACACTTGCATAAAGTTAATACACATTATCCCCCTTTGTTTTTGCTATTAGTCTACCTCTTTTATTCGTCTAGCATAGTTCATTATGTTACACTTGTATTTTAGTTTTAGCTTTATGGTACAGATTATGATAATCTATTTGAAGAGCACATGCTTTGATGTAATAAATCTTGTCAATAGCCACTATGGTAATATTTTAAAATTCTTACGCCGCATAAACAAGATCTGGTATTTATACCTGAGGTATGGATGTTGTATTGAAGAATTATATTAGAGCTTAGGATATATATCAGTAGTTAAAATAATTTTCTCTTTCTGGCAAAAATTTAGGATATTTTATGTACTTCCATATATGCTTTTATGTTAGCAGTTAGCTAGACTATTGTTTCTTTTTCAATTGAATTTGGAGTTGCAAGTTAAATTTTTTGTATTTTTCTTACATTTTATACTGTATTGTGACAAGCATAATACATATTATATTTTAACATGAATATGTATTCTTTAAGGCTAAGAATAGTGATTAGATCTTGCACTGTATGTTGAGGAATATATTCCTGGTTCTGCATGGGTTAAGGCTTTTGAGAAGTATAACAAGAACATGGTATATATTATAATTTTTAGCATTATAGCATCTTTTTTAGAGATTTTTTACTTTTAGTTATGGATAGGTTGTGGGGAAAGTAAGTGCTTGCCTTTTATAGATGGAATGAGGGCGTAATATTATTGATATCATAAGGGTGAGATCTATTTGATCATATTTATGAATTATAATGAATATCATTAGTGTTCGCATAACGCTTTCAAACGTGGGCAGATTGAATCTCGTTAAAAAGAAAAACATGTTAAAATAGAATTTAGTCTAAGTGCCGTTAAACTTTGTAAGAAAAGTGAATCAGTAAATCAGGTTGAAATTGTGTACTTTAAATACCGGGTAGTTATAGTTTATTTGAAAATGCCAATCTTTTCAAATTTTATGCTTATGTTAGACATTATTGGCCATAATGTATTTAAAGAAGTTTTCATGCTTTATTCTTATTATATATGGAATAATGTTATAATATTTCCACACAGATAAGAATGCTTTAGATGAATTAGTTTTTATTTTGCATGTTTGTAAGTTTTGTTTTTTTTATTTAGATCTGTATTAAGTTGCTGATATATTTTTGTTTCAGGTTTTATTTTGATATTTTATTTCTCTTGATAGGCGCACATTTTTTTTTTTTTTTTTTTTTGCTTAGTTTTTGAGCTTTACTAAATAAATTAGTATGCAAATTTCTATCTTGTGTTTATTAAATTACTTTCATAGACCCTTTCAATGTACAGTAGATGGCGTGTAGACTGATATTTTATCCCATTCACATTGTCATAACAATGCAACAACTCCTTTTAATTTGATTACTCTTTATCTCTAGTATTTTTCAAACAAGTTATCTTCTTACTTAGAATATATAACAAGGTGTTAATAAGTAAAACAAAATCCATAATAAAAAAAGATAAAACTTACGTATTGGTTATTGAACTTAGGGCACTTCATAAGCAATGAATAATAGCAAAGTTATTCCATAGTATCTGTCAGAGTTAGGCTTTAGGTTTCCTTGGTATATCTTTGAGCCATTTTATGAATATGATTCAGATCACTAATGTTAAATTATTGTTTCTGTTATGTATTGTATTGTACTTCATGTCATCTTTCTTGGACACCTTTCACCATCTTGGATGTCATAGCTCTTCCCATACAAAGCTTCACCTACTCCATCCCATCTCTTTTTCTCCTCTCTAGCCCGGTAATTTGCTGTAATATTCATCTTACTAGTCTCTCAGTATCCATTCTCTGCAGTGTTCAGAGCAGTTAAGCAATCTTTGAGCTCGAGCTCTCTTCTTTCATCTCTTGTTCTCTGAAACCATCTGACTCCAGATATCTTTCTAAGTTACTTCTCATGAGCTCACTTTCCTTATATGTTGTCAGGATCCATCACTTACAAGTATTTCAATATTTCTGTAATAGGTGTCCCCTCAAATAATCCATACGGAGCCTAATCTGTAAAAGACATTTACCTAACAAATAATGATCTTTACTTCTCACCACTTCTCCCTCTTAAAACTGCCCACCCACTTATCTGTAACACATTGCTATCATTTGCTTATTTTTATAAAGTATTATTTGTGACACCTTTTCAGGAGGTAGACTCTGCTGAGAGTTCTTTATATAACCATGGGTAGCACCTCATATGATCCCATATACTTCACTCCAGGATTGTAAAGAACTGTAGTCGCCTGTTGCAAAACCATGAATCCCTTGTTTATGACTAATGATTAGAATGAATATAGCTCGATCTTCAATGTTCTCCTTGATTCTCACTTGTTAGGCAGTGTCAGGGAGAAGAGCATTGTACTCCACACTATACCCATTTTTGTACTTTGTAGTTGTGTTCCCATTTTGGTATTCTTAAAAATGCTATAATGTTACTCGTTGTGTTATATTGCAACCTCTTCCAAACCATAAGAGTCAGCTGTATTGATGACTGCTAATGGAGTCATTTATCTTCATTATTATTAACACATCTCAAGTGTTCATAAGCAGTATTGGCATTGTACTGGTAGTGGACTGTACTTTTCAGTACTGCATTTGTTTGGAGGCATGTCTCTGACATCAAAGTTAAGATTTCCGGTCTTACACAACCCCAGCTGAGTACCCTGTTCGATTTTCCCATTTACACCACGTGGTTCCAATGATCCTTCAATTATACTTTCCCCAATCTTTCCCTAATGTCTGTTTTTCTTGCCTGCAAGCATTGTTTTCATTTCTTTACATTATTAGGTAATTTTCATTCAGTCTGATGTCAGTAGTTCTTACATGCAATTCTACAAATAAATTAATACTTTCTGCTCGTTGCCCAAACCAGCTAGGAGATTAACTATATTTCCAAGAACATTTTCCTCCAGGCTCAGTCTTTAGCCTGTTTTCTCAGTCATGCTCGAATTTTTTTTCTTTTGACTCTCTCAAACATATCCTCTTTGTATTCCACACTTTAACATCCTGTTTCCTCTCATAGGAGATGTTACCTGTATTATTCTTATTTATCCATGTCACAGCTATGCACCTGAGTATGGCCTAGCAACCATCACGCAGTCCTGCTTTGATAGTCAAAGTGCAGATTCAGGAAGATGGATTATATTACTCTCCCTTACCCTGCTATTCTTTTTAATCACCTCTTGGGATACTGAAACATATTTGGGCCCTATCCATAAATCTCCAATCATTCTTTCCATTTATTCTTCTCATTGTTTTCTCCTACCTTAAATCTGTGAAATGCATGGATTCTGTCCGAGTGAGGAGTTTAGTGTCCTCTGCCCTCCAGAGATCATTATCTCATTCTCTCTTACTCAGCATGTTCTTCATTCTCCTGGGATAGGGCATAAAAATACAGCATCCATGTTTCCCTACATGTCAAAAAGTGGACTGAATGGGGCAAAATGAAGGGAATGGGAATTCTCCCTATATAATATCTTTTGTGAAGAGTTAAGGCATAAGTGGAAGTCCTACTAGGAAAACTCCTTCTAAAACCCTAAGAGTTGGCACTGTATGAGTGTGGTTATGGAACGTGAGAATAAAAGGGTAAATTGTAGAAAATATGTTAGGAGCAAGATGGACTTGTTAGCATTGTTTAAAACAAGGGTTGAATGGTGTGTGCTTTGATGTGTCCCTTGTACATAATTTCTAGAAGTAGTATTGGAAATAATGATGCTTCGAAGACTGCAGGTTTGCATTAAAATGTTGTATTACAGTATATATCAGGAAAAAAATATTAATTGATTGAATCATATTCAAAGGTAATGCAGCTTAATACGTATATTGAGAGGGTCTGTAATTTTAAGTCTCTTCAAGTTTGATCTAAAGAAAAATTAATTTGAACTTTTATTACAAGACCTCAATGACTTTTTTATTATAGCTTTTTTTCCACAACCACTGGTTCTGCATGTTTCATTCTTGATACTTTGATTCTTGAATTATCAGTTATGTAAAAAATAATATCTAGTAAGTACAGTACTGAAATGTTATGGTAAATTATCTGTCATATTGATTGTCGTATTTTCAGAAAAAGTAATAATAATATGCTAAACTATTTCACTGTTGAAATTTTATATTAAAGTATATGTAAGATATGTCCATTAATATCGAAGGTCTTGTAATAATCTTTATCTTCCGTATAATAAGCTTAGTATAATAAAAGTTTTTAGCTTATGTAGCTGCCGTTTTAAGAACATCATAACACTTAATTAATATTCAAGTTTATTTTTATTCTTCAGAAAACTAATTATAAGCCAATGGAATCTTTTCTTAAATACAAAAATGTTGACCAAACCTTCTGTTAATATTCCCATTAGGTTCAGCTCTCTCAGGTAAATAAATACAATCAAACTAGTATTATGTGGATATTGATTCTTTGGTGAATGTTAACCTGATTATTCTTGAGTTTGGCTGGGCTTTTGGTGATGTTTGATTATTATTTATGCATAATTCTTTATAACATGGAGTTAAATATGTTGAAACATTGCATTTCTTTTGCATTTGAATTTCTACAATAATAACTTGCCGTAAATGTTATGAATAACCAGCCATGACGTGTAATTGATTTTCTTTGTTTGTTGACATGACTATATGCAACCAAAATGCTATTATTTTCTTGGTTTGGCATTTTTTTTTCTTGTAATATTATTATTTATTTATTTTGTGTTAATATATATGTCCCTCTTCCATAGCTGTGATATCGTTTTCTTGTATAATGACATAACTTATGTATGGTTTTACTGTATGGTACTATACCAAGTATTGCTTAGAATACTGCTCTCACATCTGGAGTGATTCTTACACTTATCTCCTTGATATGGTTGAATATAAGTCCATCAGACCCATCAACAATCCTTCTCTTACTTCTGTTCTTGAGTCTCTTTCTCTTCGCCAGAAGGTATCATCTTTCTCTTTATTGACACAACTTCCATTGCTGTGATGATCTGGCAAGTTGTGTCCATTCCCTACTACCAAGGCCATGTAACACACCAGCCGGCTTTATCGCACAGGTCCTGTGTGGAGATTTGTAGCTTACATATTGGTAGGGTTTAGTGACTGCTTCTTTCCCTCTGCTTCCAGACTCAATAACTCTCTTCCTGCTGCTGTCTTTTCTAACTCTTATGACCTTCTTCTTTCAATATATACAAAGATCTGTTGGCATCTCAGGGTCTAATCCAACCAATATTTCTAGATCTTCGTTACTTTGCCTATACTTTCTTCCTATTTTATTGTTTGTCATTCTCTAATTTTTGCCATGTCCTTAAGCTTCTACGAAAAAGAAGTTCTTTGCATTGAATATTCTGATCATTGGAGCAATATCTCAAATCTTTTCTTAATGGTAGTTTCTTTCATTAGCCTTTTCCACATCACTTTCCATATTATATTGTTATAAAATTCTTGACCTCGTTGTTGAATTATGTTTGGATGTACGTGTATATTTTATGTATTCTGTTCATTTCTTTTTATATTATTTATACCTGTGGTCATTTCACTGTTTATTTTACTTAAGGGACGATACTGTAATGTTGTACAATTTTTTTCAACAATATTATACGATATAGACTGTTCTTTCAAATATCTTGTATTCATTGCTTTTCATGTAAAGTAATATTGTACATTGAATTATAGGAAAGCTATTCATTTTCCACTGTTACTGAACCAGTTACTATAAGCTGATGATACTTCTCAGTTTTTGAAGTATAAAAGTTTCATTAGACTGACAACCTCACAGTATGGATTGGCAATACATTATAAAGTACAAACAACAATTGTGGCCCCCTTTGTTTCTCTGGTGACAAGTCTTATCCTTCATTTTCTGCTTCTGTCCTTTTCTTAATTTTTTTTCCCATTTTTATTGATATTCTGCTGTATCTGTGAAACTTGAAAATGTTTCATTTTGGTGCATATAGTAATAACCATGAGTGGTCAAATAATACTTGATGACCTTTTATATGAATAGCTAGCCTTCATCCCATACAAGTGCTTTTGTAAACTGAATTTGCATTGTGTATATGTGGCTCATATTTACATTATCTGAAACTGAGAAGTAAACAAATCTCCTCTGTCATTGTAAATGCTAAATTTTTTAAGTATTTCATAACTCAAATATTAATGCTAAATTTGCATGCCTGTGGTTGATAACATATGCAAGGGTTGCACTTCTTCCAGATCTGCATAGTCTTGGAATACTATAATAAGTTTTTTTTTTCGCTTTAAGACTACCTTTGTTTTTGCATTGCTTTGCTAAATTTTCTGAGTTGATATAATATAATATAGCTTTGCTTCCATACCATTAATTTTGGTCTTTTTAGTTTACGGTTTCATTTAGACTATTCAGTATTTGTGTATTTTTGGAAATATAAAAAATCATGTACATTTTTAATAATAAAGAAGTATTATGTATCTATAAAATTATTGCATTATTGACTATCAAAGGTGTGGTAATCATTTAATACACAAATAACCATTGACAAAAAACTAGTGCTGTTACTGTATATAATTTTCAAAATTAGCTGAGACTTGTATGTGAAACATGATATTACCTGAACAGTGTATATACAAAAAAATCACTTGACACTCATACACCAGGCAATGCAAAACCAAGTCACAAAGGTCACTTTACTTCATCATTAAACAATCAAGGATTAATAATGGCATATCACTTTGTCTTTACTATATAAAAATTGTCTACTGGAAGAAGTTCTACTCTGCCCTTATATGTGGGAATTTTTTTATTTATTTTTTTTTCTCGTCTTGAGCAGGCCTCGTCCACGTGCATAAATTTTTTGTTTTTGTCTGTCGTTTTAGTTTTAGTTACTAATTTTGTTATACTGTTTTGTTATTATTAACCTAAATTTAGAAAGCATCGTCACTGTCAGTAATGCCTAATCTGTGTACTTATTTTCATTTTTTTTTTTCAAATCTGTGTACTTGTTTTTAGCAGTTTTTTTAATCTGTGTATTGTACTTATTTTTATTTATTATTTTTTTTTCACGATACCATATTCCACTGAAGCAAACAGGGTAGCCTTGTGGATAAGAAAATGAAGGCAACAACGTTTTGCATATATAAAACTATTATTAAGAATATAACATGAACGTGTAGGCCTTTATTGGCTGTTGATAGTAGTTTTATTTTTCGGCAAAAGTAAAAAGTTTATAAAGTACTCATTGATAGTAATTCATTGTGCATACACTTTTTATTTAGGTAGTTCCCCATAATTTGATTGTGTAATGAGGACAGTCAACGTAGAAGTTTTCAGCTTGATGTCAAACTCATGAAACATAATGCAGAATTCAATATGATTTCATAGAATAATCCTCTGGCTAGTACAGTGGTAACGCGCTGGTTTTGCATTCACGAGGTCGGCAGATCGGTTCCCGTCCAAGGACGAGAGTTTTAGCTGTTTACTGGGAGGTTACTGCTGTGGCTGGTCACCACAGTGGGAGGGTTGGGGCTTGCCCCGGCTGACGTTCTGAGGAGCATCTTAGATGGATATCGGAACTGAAACCCGGCAACCTGTACATTAATATTGAAATATATATATATATATATATATATATATATATATATATATATATATATATATATATATATATATATATATATATATATATATATATATATATATATATATATATATATATATATATATATATATATATATATATGAGAAAGTACTTTTAAGCATACTGTATTCATAGTTTAATTTATAACATACCTTCTTTATATTACCTTTAGCACCCAAAAACTATAATAAAAAATACAGCTCCAATTCTATTTTTTAATACTGTAGAAACTCTTATATGACCTTAATTTATTTGAAATATTTCCCCGCGGATTCCGTGTTCTTATCATGGCTTAATATATCACTGATAAGCCTTATCATCAGTTTTCACCCATGTTAAATTTACCTGAATATGGTTGAGCTTATTCTTTAGCAAATTTAGATCATTGTTGATTTTCCTCAATACTGACAAGACAGCAATAATGAAAGCACACATTGATATATTTAACTTGAGGAACCATTTATGAACACAGGCTCCAATATATAATTATTACTATTATTTTGGTATTACTTTTGTAGGTACACTACAGATTAGTCTAGATTATACTGAGTAGGTAATATACATATGAAGTTTACACAATCTTTAAATCATTTAACATCCATCTTTTATTGGATTTATCCCAGATGTTAAGTGATATATATATATATATATATATATATATATATATATATATATATATATATATATATATATATATATATATATATATATATATATATATATATATAAGCCACTCTCCTTATATGGGGAAAATCGCCTTTTATATATATATATATATATATATATATATATATATATATATATATATATATATATATATATATATATATATATATATATATATATATATATATATATATATATATATATATATATAAGCCACTCTCCTTATATGAAGAAAATCGCTTTTATATAATAAATATATATATATATATATATATATATATATATATATATATATATATATATATATATATATATATATATATATATATATATATATATATATATATATATATTGTTTTCATTATGTTCTTAAGCATTATACCCCCATTAATGAGTCTATGAAACTGACAAAGATCAGTTATAAAGAAATTATGTGAGATTGTTGTTGAAACACCACCATAGGCATTGTTTGTCTATTATGTACTGAAGATTATTTAGAAACTACGGACCAGGCTGGCTGCTGTAAATGAGACATCACATTATTGACACCCAGACTGTATGGAAGAGCATATCTAAAAAAAGCAAAGTTTTTACATTCGGCATTACCCAAATGAACAATAGCCATTGTACAAATGGAAATAAATATTTGTTTGTGAAGGAGAATGGAAATAAATGTTTGTTTGTGAAGGAGAAACTAAAAAAGAAGGGTAATTGTTTCTTTAGTGGTGAAGATGGAGAATCTCAAAAATTACCCCTTACTTATAACTTTATGCTATCCATTAAGCCATCATTTTAGCCACAACTGAAAAAAACTGTGATAGACTGTATAAACACAGATTGTAATGAAAGTGATAGTTTACTCTCTGAAGCTATACTGCTTTTAGTAAATAAAAGTTTAGGATATTTAAAAGACATACAGTAAACCAATGACGAATGTTATGGTTATCATATTTCATTTCAAAGTTAGCAGTGTTAATATTATAATAATTATAATTTTTTTATAATTATTCCTATTATTATTCTGTTATTTTAATATTGTTTCAGAACCTCTTTGTATGTCTTTTTCAGCTTGGAAGTGGTGAAGAGTGTTGTAATAAATATTGGCCAGATGATGAGGAAACATATGAACACATCTCTGTGAAACTTGTGTCAAGTGAAAGTTATCCCAAATACTCTTGTCGCTCTTTCCTTCTCACAAACACAAAGGTGAGATTTTCACATCTTTAGGAAATGAATGTATTTTCCTTAAAAATACTTATAAAATCTTTTAAATTTGTGCTTGAAGACACTAGTATATTGTATACTGACTCAACAGTATAATTTAATCACTTGATTAGTTAAACTATAGGAATTATACACTCAAGTATTGTTTTCGTATGTTTTGCATGTAGGTTAATTTTAGTTTTTCAATATTGCTGTGGCTAGAAATTCAGTACATATTAGCACTGGATATATAAACATTTTTTCTTGTGCTATCTTGAACGTATGCATTCGGAAGTTAAGAAGAAGAAAAAAATACATTATAGAATGTTATTTTTTATGATTGTGACGCTAGGATGGACAACCAAAAATAAAAATTAATAAATAATAAAATAAAATAGATCTGACCTCATCGGGCATGAGCACGAAGAAAACATAAAAGTAATGAGAAACAGATGGGGAGTGTTGTGACTTCTCAGATGTGAGGAGGAGATGGCATGTGTAACAAATATCCAGCAATATTCGGTGTTGATGTAGGCATAGTATTTTTATTTTTTTTTACATAAAATTATATTGCATAAGTAAAGCTTTGGTACATTACTGTAATCTGTACATGAGGTTGGGAATAGGTTTTACAGAATGGTTTTGAACAAACGCAATTTTTGACCTACGTGGTAAGTGGTGGAATAAATGGATCATGCAAGATGAGGGGTATATATATATATATATATATATATATATATATATATATATATATATATATATATATATATATATATATATATATATATATATATATATATCTATCTATCTATCTATCTATCTATCTATCTATCTATCTATCTATCTATCTATCTATCTATCTATCTATCTATCTATCTATCTATCTATCTATCTATCTATCTATCTATCTATCTATCTATCTATCTATCTATCTATCTATCTATCTATCTATCTATCTATATATATATATATATATATATATATATATATATATATATATATATATATATATATATATATACAGTGATCCCTCGCAATATCGCGGTTCACCTATCGCAGATTCACTGTATCGGGTTTTTTTTTGGTGATTTTTTTGTTTTTTTCTGGGTATATACGAGAATATTAAAATTTTAAGAAATAAAATTTTTCAGTATTTTCATTATTTTATTGAAATTTTTCTTTTCATTATTTTATTGATAAAAAAAATGTATTTCCCAGCCTACAAATAATAAAACAGTAAGAAATAGAAAAAAACATAAATTTGAACATTTAACTCTGCACCATAGAAAGTACGATACCGGTATCAGCGTTTCGGAAAACGCAAAGGGTCGCACCTACGTGAGCTAGCATATATTAAAATTTCCAGTAATTTCATGATTTTATTGTTAAAAAAACGTATTTCTTAGCCTAAGAATAATAAAATAGTAAAAAATATAAATACTAACAGTATTGCACCAAGTAAAATACAATACCGGTATCAGCGTTTCGGAAAATGAAAAGGGTCGCACCTACGTGAGCTAGTACATATTGAAATTTTCATTATTTTATTGATAAAATAAGTATTTCCTAGCCTAAGAGTAATAAAACAGTAAAAAATAGTAGAAAACATAAATTGAGGTATATAACTTACAGTATTGCATCATGTGAAATACTGTCCGATAGCGTACAATGTATTGGGGTCGCACCTACGTGAGCTAGCATATATTGAAATTTCCAGTAGTTTCATGATTTTATTGATAAAAAAACGTAGTTCTTAGCCTAAGAATAATAAAACAGTAAAAAATAGTAAAAACATAAATACTAACAGTATTGCACCATGTAAAATACGATACCGGTATCAGCGTTTCGGAAAACGCAAAGGCCCGCACCTACGTGAGATAGTTCATGGAATGCTATTGGCTGAAAGAGTGAGAGACGACGAATCACAGAATTGTTTTTCTGTATGTTCTTTATCATGGGGTCTGATTGGCTTTTTCATTGAAGTTTGGTGCTCCCACCATCTTCCATTGTCTTGCCTCACTCGTTCAGTCTAACTCACGTGTGCGCCGTTCATGTTGTGCTTATTAATACGTTTTGCTTGTGATTGTTTTACTCGCGTATTTCAACCTTTGCAATGCCTCCCAAGCATTCTTCATCTTCTAAGGCTTCTGGTAGTGAGCCTAAGCAGCAAAGGAAGATGTTAACCATAACAGATAAGGTGAAACTCTTAGATATGCTGAAAGAAGGAAAAAGGTTTACGGATGTCGGCCGCTATTTTGGCCTCAATGAATAACAGCCGTAAAGCTGTTTTTGGCTGCGGAATAATTTCCTCTGGAGTCTACAAACGTCATTACCACCTCATTCACGGTAAGTTTACCTATCATGTACATATAAATTTACGTTGCATGCTGTTATTTATAAAGTAACGGGTGGTTTTTTAACAGTGCAGGGAGGGTTTATACAGTAAACGTAAAAATAATTGTAAAATACCTATTTACATGAGTATGTCATGTCATTACCACCTCATTCACAGTAAGTTTATCTATCACTTTCATATAAATTTACGCTTGCATGCTGTTATTTATGAAGTAAAGGGTGGTTTGTTAACAGTACAGGGAGGGTTTATACAGTGTAAACGTAAAAATAAATGTAAAATACCCATGTACATATAGGGTGATCCTACTTCGCGAAAATTCCTCTATCGCGACGTGTCCCGGAACCTATCCCTCGCGATAAACGAAGGATCACTTTATATATATATATTGTATACAGTATAGAATTAGTTTTCTCTCTCCCACCAAACTTGAACTCCTATGTTGCTTTCTGCGTATCTTGTTTAGCAGTCTGTCTTGAACCACTCACTATTCACTAACTTTTTCATACTTTAGATATATTAAGAATCACAGTTTATGGTCATCATTAACAATGTGATTGAAGAAATTACATTAATTCATATAATTTCAAGGCTGTGTGATATTACTTATAGACAAGATACAGGTCTCAGTTTATATTTTAAGTCTCCATAGTTCTTAATATGATAGCACTGTAGTATTGCTAAGTGAAGCCAATAGCTTTTTATATATTTATATAAAATGGAAAGTAAGGACATTTACAGTTATACTAGTTTTTGTACTTAACAGTTGGAATCTGCTTTTTTCCAAATATATGGAGATAACTTTATGAAACAAATTCGTGTAGACATACTTGCATGCTCATTGATTGATTTTAATTGCTACTTGTCAATTTTTCCCACAGAACAATGATGTTTTGACAGTGACTCATTTTCATTACATTGGATGGTCTGGTGCTTTAGGAGAAGTGCCATTAGTTACTCATGGCATCATGGAGATTATTACAAGAGTACAGTCTCACACCGATGCCACTTTGACTACACCAGCTCCCACTCTTGTCCATTGCTCGTAGGTTCCATGGAGTATGAATATTATGTATAAGGAATGTAGCTTTATCAATTTTCTTGAGGGAATATCAAGAGAAAATTCCTTACGATTTGTAAGAGCCTCCTAAATTGGATAGGGGAGTGAAGGGCTAGCAGTCCAGTCCTTCCTGATTATTTTTTGTTTTGCCATAATATAGAAAATTATTTTTCTTCAGTGAGTGAAATGAAGCCATCAATAAGGTGCCAGGGTAAAATAGATAAACCTGTGACATGGTTCACGACTATAGCATTGGCAAAGAGTTCGTCTTCCTTACATATGGCAAGCACAATTGTGACTTGTGAGCAACTGTTTACATTATGTGAGTTGAGATATATATATATATATATATATATATATATATATATATATATATATATATATATATATATATATATATATATATATATATATATATATATATCATGGTAGTGATTCTTCAGTCTCTAAATAAAGGCTTATGCAAATTTTAATATGATCCCTTACAATTTTAGTGGTGGTGGAGACCGCAGTAGCGTCTATATCTGCCTAAATAATTGTTTAAGGCAATTAAAACGTGAGGGACGAGTTGATGTGTTCCAGACAGCACGAAGACTGAGAGCTTTGAGACAGTTCCAGTTGCAAGAATTTGTAAGTTTACCTCTCTCTCTCTCTCTCTCTCTTTTTTTTTTTTTTTTTTTTTTTTTTACACACACACACACACACACACCCATAATCACTCTCCATACTGCCTTTACACTTCCTCACCTGTTATATGTACAGTAATTCCTTTCTCCAGTAAATTGTTTTCCATTTCTTCCTTCATTTCTTACTTTGTACACTATTCATTTTGGATTTTCTTCTTTTGAAAACTTATTAACTTTATCTCCCAGCTCATTTTCCTCTCGCTTCCCATAATTTTAATTAAATCTAGGATATGGCCTGAATATTATAAATATCCTTTTAAACACATTCATAATCAACAATATATATTATACTTTATTTGCCACTGATAGTCAGACAGAAGTGTTTGCCTTCTTTCTTCATTATTGTGTGGACTCTTAGGACTATACCCTTATTAGGAAGTGACAGAGCTGTGTTTAAGCCTACTGTGGTGCATTAGAAAGGGCATCCAGTCTTCCTTCTCTTCATCAATGATCTTCTACAGTCCCCATCTTCCTCTCTTCTTCATGCCTTTGCCGATGATTCTACCCTTCACTTTTCCTCTGCCTTTTCTTCACAACCTTCATCTGTTACTCGTAATCAATCTCGTATCACTCTTTCTTCTACTCCTAACTCCGATTTGCAGAGAGTATCTGAATGGGGCACTCAAAATTTAGTTAAATTCAATGCCTCCAAGACACAGTTTCTGGCTATCTCTTTATCTCCTCCTCCTGATAACCCTATTGTCTTCGAAACTAATGAAATTTACCCTCTTAACTCTATCAATATATTAGGAATCCATATAGCCTCTAACTTGTCATGGAGGAATCACATAATCCAAATTTCTAAATCTTCATCCAAAAAATTGGGGGTTTTGTTTCGTTTTCGTTATTACTTTTCCTCATTGCAGTTACTTAAAATTTACAAAGGTCTTATCCGCCCCTGCTTAGAATACTGCTCACACATCTGGGGTGCTTCTTCCTTTACTTATCTTCTTGATAGGGTTCAATCTAAGGCAGTCAGACTCATTAATGATCCTTCTCTTACTTCTAACCTGGATTCTCTCTCTCTTCGCCGTAAGGTATCTTCCCTTTCGCTTTTCTATCGCTACTACTTCCATCGCTGCTCTGATGAGTTGGCGAGTTGCATCCCTCCTCGACTGCCGAGGCCGTGTAACACTCGCCAAGCGGCCTCATCTCACAGGTACTGTGTGGAGATTTGTAGCTCGCGGATTGGTCGGTGCAGCGACTGCTTCTTCCCATCTACCTCCAGACTCTGGAACTCTCTTCCTCCTTCTGTCTTTCCTAATTCTTATGACCTTTCATCCTTCAAAAAGCAGATCTATCGTCATCTCAGAGCCTAGTCCTCCATATCTCTGGGTCCTCTTTACTTTGACTGTTTTTTCTGTCTGTCGTTTTCCTTTGTGTACATTACCTCATCTCTGCCTTGCCCTTAACTTTTTCTTTTCCTTCGTCTTGGTATTTTCTCGTGCCCGGGCCTTTGTTGATGAGGGCAGTTTCTGCCTATCCCGGTGTCACACTCTTAAAAAAAAAAAAAAAAAAAATTGCCTACTTCAGGTACCCTCCATGTCGATACAACGAGAACCTTATAGGTTATTAATAATTTAAGACAAAATATGAATATAACAGTCTGCAAATGAGGGACCACGGTAGGGTAGTGGGTAGCACGCTTGTCTCAGGAAGTGACAAATTTGTGTTTGAGCCCACTGTGGGGCGTTAGGAAGGGTATCGAGCCTTAATTTTTCCGACTCCAACCTGTCTCTTTTCCACCCCATTTGAATGAGAATGCATAATGACACAAAATGGCAATCGACAATAGCAATAATTATCTAATAAACCATTGGTTTTCTTTTTCAGTCACAGTATGAGTTTGTCCACAAGGCTTTAGTGGAGTTCATAGACAACAGAGGATTGGAAAACCAGTGAAAATCAAGTTTTGGATATCCAGTACTCGATTATATAGACAGACATCTAACTGATTAGCTATTCTTTCTTTAACTTCGTGTGATCTACATTTTTATATCTTAGAGTAATGGCATGGAAATATTAAGATATTACAGACATGTAATCTGGAGTAGAAAATTTTCAATGATTTTTTACAATGCAACTGTGTTCATTGTGCTAGAAATGAATAATTTGTTATTAGCAGCTAGGAAGCTAGAGGTGCTTCCCTCCGTCGATTGATATCAAGGTACAATCAGTCTTAAGTATGAAGTATTGTCTAGTAAGATGTATAATGAAAAGAGAGGGTAATGTCATAAAGAGGACAACAGGACTTGGGAATCCTTGAAAAGAATAGATCTGAATATTTACAAATCTAAATCAGTAAGGAGGCTGATTTCAGGCAAGAGAGAAAATTTGTATGAAGAAAAACATTATACTTCCATACTTAAACACTGACTTTTGGGAGAGTAAGATTTTATTTCAATAAGTTGAATAACTTTTGAAAAAGCAAATGATACCGCATACAGAAAATGTTTTCTTAAGAGCAGAAAGTATGCTTCTGAAATGCAGTGAAAAATCGTAAAAAGATGAAAAATATTAACACGAGTATTATGGTAGCTACTGCAGCACTTTTTGGACGAGTAATTAATACTGCTACCTATATTTTTGAAACGAAAGCAGCTTAAAGGGCACTTTGGGCCGTCATGCTTGAAGTTAATGCTTTTATTTTGATAGTGTTGTAAGTATGATGAATATAGCATTTAAATTTAACCGCTAGTGCTCAAATGTGTGTAATATATATTCTTTCCCTGTAGTATATATGTGTTCATTAATCTTACTTGCAGGTTGCATATCATCAAGTTTTTGATTTTGTACTTTTGTGCTGATACTTGATATTGTAGGTGCAATTTTATTATGTTTTTACCTACTTTATTTAGCTACTGCTTAATTTTTTTATAACTATAGTCAGATTAACTGATTCAAGATTCAGTTTTTATATACTGTCATGCAATTATAGTTTTACTTTAATTTTTCATCTAGGTAGGCATTTCCATTCCCAATTTTTTTTTTGTAATAGCATCAGAAAAGCATTTTTCTGATTCATCTATGATGTGTATAGTATTATGTTGATATTATTATGGTTATATATTTAATATAATAGTGGCAATCTTACTTATGAAGAATCATAAGCAAAATTGGTGAAAAAATTAAAACTAAATATTAATGTCATTGCTCTCATGGTGATGTAGAGAGAGAAGCATGTTTTGACCATCTAATTCAGTGCCAGACAGTTCTGGATTTTGTGAATGGTTCTTTTATAATATACTGGGCTCTTTATCTGTAACCTGTTTATGGGATAACGTAATTTACGTTGCCAAGAAAAATTATGCCAGTCATAAGCTATTTTTAAAACTAGGAATTGTAAATTCAACCCTGCAGCATTACTTTTAAGACAAAAGGGAGAACACTTCTCAATCCCTTGTACTTCTGTAACAAGAGTTGTTACATCAAACACTTAAGATTTGATAGGGGAGGTGTGGTCTAACATGATAATCGCACATCCTGGGCCTCTGAATTTTTAAATGGTAATCCATTATTAAGGTTTTATAGCCATACTTAATTGTTGTAAGTTTGACATTTAATTTTCAAATTTCTGACAGGTAATTTTCTGGCTCATTTCTAAACCAAACTATATTTTTATTGCAACACTATATATATATATATATATATATATATATATATATATATATATATATATATATATATATATATATATATATATATATATATATATATATATATATATATATATTGATAAAGTAAGAGTGGTCTTCAAGCTACAACATACTACTCTTCATTTCTATGAGCAGTTATGGAGAAATATATGTGGTGCTTTTTATCATCATTGGAACAGATTATAACCAAATACTGTATCTTATAATGTCAAAACTATCTTGCAGTCTTTATTATTTGTATGGTATGGTTGCTAGCTATAGTTAAGAAGGCTTGATTATTTATAAATATCTATTTATTTAGGGAACATTATTATTTGGAAATTGATTTGCATATCTTTGAAGAGAGAGTAGTGTATTAAGAGCTTATGTAGATATTTTTTTTATTTAATATTCATTTTCAGCAGCTATTTGCCAGAAGAATTGCTTATTCTAATGATTTTTATTTTCAAAGCTTTAAATTTTTTTTTAGGTAATTTTAACATTATTTACTTTAATGAAGTTTGAGATTTGTCACTTTCATACAGTATATGGTGTTCCTCCGAATTTTTTTTAATACAAGATTTATTTTGCTGAGCATAGCATTTTAGTCTGAACTATAACAAAAAATAAAATGAGGCAGCAATTAAAATATATGCTCCCCGTCTTTGCATCTTCTCTCATTTATGTGGCAGGAAAAACTACAGTGAGAGAGGGACTGCCAACCTCTGCCCCTCTAACTCTTTTTGTCAGCTCTTGTAACATGCAGGGAAAATGGGTATGCATGGAGTAAAAAAACGAAAAAGAGAAAATCAGTCAAACTTTGTTCCTGTTATGGTTTTAGTTTTTATCTTTAATATTTTTATAATAAATTTAAGTGGGAGAACTAATCGAAGATGCTGTAGCCAAAGATAACATTAGGTTAATACCGGTAATGAACAATCTTTAGGCCAGATTTAATTAACTTTATATGTGGTACATTTTCTAAGCCTTATGTCTGTTCTTTATATTTAACAGTGAAGACGGATTTAGTAAGTGAATGATTGCAATTTTTAAATGCATCCCCATGTTTCCTTTTACTGAAACGAGCATTACCATTTGCACATGTCAAGAACATTCAGTGATATTTATATTTGGATTGTTGATAAGGTGAGAGTAGTACCATTGCTTCAGATTAATTTTACATAAGATTATCTTCTTAGTGGCACTGTAGTCAACCCTGTGGGTGCCACCAAAATAGATTAAAAAAAATAATGAGTGCACTTAAGAACAGTTAGCTATTAGTTAGATAGAGTTAGGTTGCCTTTCATTTGCATTACCGGTATAAAGATTTTTTATTTCAATATATTTATATTTTTTTTTTACACATACTTAGCGGTATAGAATTTTATGTATTTTGTGTAGCTTAAAGCAGCATGTTTGTTTAAAGCTTTATGTTTTGACATGTCTTTTATCTTTGTTTTGCATTTCCTTTCCTATATTTGAGTACTCATCCTAAAACCATATGTTGTCGCACAAAATATTAAAAGCTATGTTCTAGCTTCTATCCCCCCCAAGAAAAAGTTCAATTATGTACATATATGTATGCAAATACCTCGATACCAATCTCATATATAATATTTTAGGAGTATGAAAGAGCCATGAAGCTCTTGCCCTTATGTACGGTATTACTGTAAAAAATATTGTATAGCTGTGAAAACCTCTGCCTAATGAAATCGTGATGTCTACTCTTGCACTTAAAATTTCAGAATGTAGTATTTTCCGACTGGCATGTCACTTTTAATTGGCTTATCGTTTTAAGTACTGATAAGTTCTTTTGACTTTCAAAACTTGTAATAACAGAAATGCTATATAATACGGATTCAATTTCTGCCATGTACAGTACTAAATTAGAAAATATTAAGGTTATCACTGTTACTGCTTACATAGAAGTTACCGTTGTTTATAATAGCAAATCTACTAAAAGGCCCCAAAGTATATGGTAGTGAACTATGGTTGCTGTGGCATTCCAAACTTGGTAGCCATGCAGTCTAGGTGGAGTAGTCCCTCTTTGAGTCCCTCCGGTTTAATAAGCACAGCGTAATTTATATTTAATATGTAAAGTATATTTAACCCTTGTCCAAGTTATTACTAATGTGAAAATATTAAATAATAGTTTGAGAGGAAATTCCACAAGGATGTTATCTAGAAAACTAAGTTTTTGAGATGGTTTTCTGGTTATTGAAAATTGGTAATTTCTCTGAGCAATTCATCACTCAGTATTAAATTCTTGGTGGAATGCAATATATCTTGCCTCTGACGGGTATTAGCTATAGCTGTTTTGGTTGCAAAAAAAAGTCTTCTATTAAATATTTGTAAATTTGGTACTCTGATAAACGTCCTCTATATTTAATTGATGCCTGTCAGTCTGTACAGGGGCTTGAAGATTGGTATGAGCACTGTATGTGCTCACTATAAAGATCTTATATATTAATGAAGTTTAGAGTACACTTAATTTTTTTTTTTTTTTTTTTTTTTTTTTTACGAAAAATGTAAACATTTACAGAAAACGGGATGTTTTTTAGAGAAAATAATTATAGCATATCACACCTTGTAACAATATAATTCTGATAATTGTCACTGGTCTGATTGCGGTTTATTATCACTAGTATACTGAACCCTTGTTTCAAGGCTAAACTTTTGGAGAAAAAAAAAAGCATTTTTTTTGTATAAAATTAGAGCTAGATAGCAATATTTCTTAGTGCAGTAGGTTTTTGATATCCTACTATTAGTAGCTGCAAACTGTTAGCATGACAATCCTTTGGATTTTTGATACTTTCATTAACATGATTATGTAGCTGCTTGCACTATTTTTATTTTCACTATTAATTTGGAGGTTTACGTAAACCTCAGTAGTTCTTTAGTCAGTTTACTGATTATTTTCACGTACATTCAGGTAAATTGGTTGTATATATAATGCAGTTACTGCTGTAAACTGTTTTGTTTGAGAAAATGGAGTACGAAGATAAAGAACACTTAGAGCTTTGAAAAAAATTATGCAATTGAAATAACAGGACAAATTATTTATATTGACAAACGAGTCAAATGTTACATTAGTTTTTTGAATCTCAGATGTTTGCAGAGTGTAAGTAAATCAATATTTGGACGGCAATTTAATACCGTTAGGGAAGTTTTGTGAACATAATATTCTCCAGTTCTTTTATTTGATCAGTGTTGATACATTTGACATTGAAACTATGTTAGGTGGCTTTGGCCTTAGTAGTTCCCTATTACTAAATCATTCACTTCTTGTTTTACCAGAGTGTGCTATAGCTAGTCTGGCAATATTTCAGCTGTGTCCTTGTCTAATTTGGATGCTGCGCAAGATCGGATATGATTTGTGGACCACTTAAACTGTCTATGGCTACTGCGTAAACTTTCAAGTGATGATAATGGGTGAAATTCTTTTATTTTATTTAAAAATTCGTCCAGTATACCTTTCAGTTCATTTTCTGTTTTGTGCCAGTGTCATACAATACTTTTGTCAGAGGCAGTGTGGTTCTAGTACAGAAACTCCTTAAATCTAATATATACATTTAGGATTTTAAATAACCCCTATAATTACTACATCACCAATGTTATAATACCGTATATGAAGAAATGCCATATAAAGTTAAGATATTATGTTCTTGAAGTTTGCAGAAATATAATAATTTTTAATGTGGCTGTAGGGAGAGCTCAAAAATTATTATAGTGTTTAAGCCCCTCTTAAGTAAACTTAAAAGTATGCAATTTCACAGAAATTTTAATTGAATATAATTTTACTTCTAGTTTAGTAACTTCATACAGTTTGGAAGACGTAGTATGTTTTTTCATTTATTTTATATTTACACAAAAGCTTTGCTGTAACTTTAGAATTAATTATACAAAAAGTAAGAACATAAATTATGCTAAACAATGCTGCTGAAATGTAGCATGTATTGATAAATGTAAAGCATAAAGTCAGTTCTTTTTAAAATACACAACTTCTTACATACAACTTAAAAAAGTCGGGAATTTATTGTATCATACCTGCCACTTTGTTTGATATTTAAGTCATGAGTAATTGTGAAATGTCAGTCATTTTTATTTATGAAAACTTTTAAGGAAAGGACATACAGTAATCACACTAATGTAATATAAAGAAAACCTGGGCACAAAATTGTACCCCGAATTCTCGAACTACTTATCAAGTATGTCGTGCATGAGCTGTAAAACTGATACGTTCAGTGTCTTGTGTAGCACGAGCTAGTGTTTACTTTGTTATATCTTTGTGTAAATATATGCTTTTTTATCTCATTGAATAACTGTATGTATTTATGCTTTATACACTAACCATTTTCACTGTGTAGTCTGTTTCTACTGTAAATGACAAAATACAGTTTGTCTAATGGACATGGCTTTTTCCATATTCCACTAAGATACCCCTTGGAAGGTGCATCATAACAGTAGGTTCCCAGGAAGACCTGTGGCAACAAAGTAGTCTTTTACAGAGATCCAGCACCATTTGTGATACACCATCCCAGAGAAAAATAGAAAATTCTCTCTCTCTCTCTCGAGAGAGAGAGATGAGATTGCAGCTTGGATCCTGCAGATTAAGGAAAACATCGAACAGTTTAGAAAAGAATTACAGGAGCTGAATACGGAACATGATGCCATGAAACTTCTTTTGCTGATGCACTAAAGGGGAATTTGGCAGTAAAAGATGCTGTGAAGGTGGTGGCACTGGAAAACAAACAAAAAGTTGACTAAAAAGAAACCGTAATAGAAAAAATTCAAAATGTGATGGAAAATGCAAATCTACTGATTAAACAGGCATTTGATAAAGAGAAAACGGTGGTAATCTCAGGCGTAAGTGAATCCCAGGAGCCAACATGGCATGGGAGACTTGAAGAAAATAAGGCTAGGAGTTTAGCTGTGATAAGGAAGCTTGGAATAGTATGTGGTCCTGAGGACACTGTAAACATTCACCAACTACGTAAATATTCTAGGGAGGAAAAGCATAAACCAACGAAGGTAACCTTTGAGAGAGGGGACACATGTAGAGAAATACTGATGAGGAAAAAATGCCTAAAAGACCTTCAAGAATTCAAAAAAGTGTTTATTAGACAAAAGAACACAGAAGAGATGGAAAGGATAAAAATCTTGTTGCAAGAGGTTAGAAGGTTAAATTAGGAAAGATATGAAGAAGAGAGGAAAAATTTTCATTTCAGAGTTCTTCCGGACAAAGGGAAGATACTGATAAAAGATCAGGGGATGGGGCCTCATTAAGATTGTAATACACAAATGCTGACGGGTTAGCTGGTAAGGCAGCAGAATTAAAAGATAGGATTCACTACAGTAAGGCAGATATAGTAGCAGTTACAGAGACCAAGTCGAGTGAGGACATAAACAGTGTCACAGTTTTTCCTAATGGCTTCAAAATATTAAGGGTTGAGAGATCAGAGAGGACTGGTGGAGGATAGCACTGCTCATAAGTGAAAGGTTTCAGGTTGAAGAAATAAACTTTGCTATAGAAAGTGAGTTCAAGGAATTTCTTGTTGCTCACATAAATACTGGGTCAGAGCATTATAACAACCCACCAAGGAACCAACATAGGCTAGAATTTTATGAGGAAAGTCATACAGGTAGTTTTGAAGTCATAAACTTAGTTGTTAATATTGCACGGGAGAGAAAATGTAGGATATTGATTATGGGAGATTTTAATCATAGAGAGCTAGATTGGATAAATCTTGATCCACACAGTGGTGAGGACTCATTCGGGGCAAGATTCCTAGATTGCATACATGGGAATTTCCTACACCAACATGTACTGGAACCAAAGAGGGACAGGGTTGGGAATGAGCCATCGCTACTTGATCTAGTATTCACAGATAACATGTTGGATATTGAAAAAATTAAGTATGAACCACCAACTGGAAATAGTGACCACTGTGTGTTGTTGATGGATTATATTATTGAAGATGTTCTGCCTGAGAGTAGAGGCACTGAGGACACGAGGAAGAGCTATCCAAGCGGAGATTACATCAAAATGAATGAGCTTTTTGCAATAATTGACTGGAGGACCTTATTTAACAACAAATCTTTACAAGAAATGTACGACATCTTTTGTGAGATATATGGGAAGATAGTAGATTGCTGCATACCTATCACCAAAGTAGGAATACTTCATGCCAGTGAGAAATGGTTCAGTAATGATTGTAAGAGAGCTAAGGAGTTGAGAAACAATTGCTGGAAAAGGAATAGGAGGACAAAAAACATAAATGCCTGGCAGACTTATAAAAGAGCAAGAATTGATTACCTAATTTTAAGTGAAAGAAGAGAGGCAGAGAAATGGTTCAGTAATGAGTGTAAGAGAGCTAAGGAGTTGAGAAACAATTGCTGGAAAAGGAATAGGAGGACAAAAAACATAAATGCCTGGCAGACTTATAAAAGAGCAAGAATTTATTACCTAATTTTAAGTGAAAGAAGAGAGGCAGAGAAATGGTTCAGTAATGAGTGTAAGAGAGCTAAGGAGTGGAGAGACAAATGCTGGAAAAGGTATAGGAGGAGAAAAAGCATAAATGCTTGGCAGACTTATAAAAGAGGAAGAAATTATTACTTAAGTAAGAGAAGAGAGGCAGAGAAAGACTATGCAAGAGATATTACCAGGAAGGCTAAAAAAATCTAAAACTTTTCCACAGCTTTATCAGAGGAAAACTGAAGGTAAAAGAACAGAATTTGAAGCTAAAGAGAGAAGATGGAAGCATCACTGAGACGGATGAAGAGATCTGCTTAGAATTGAAAAAGGAGTTTCAGTCAGTATTTACAGTAGAAAATACCCCACTTACTCAGATTGCAGAGATGGAAGCTCACAAGCTGGTATTAGAAAACATCATCCTTTCAGCCACAGAGGTATGCAGAGCGCTGATGGAGATAGATGTCCATAAAGCTACAGGTCCAAATGATATATCCCTTTATATACTTAAGAAATGCGCTAATTCAATATCAGCGACACTCATATTTAAATAGTCGCTGGAGTCAGGGGAGATTCCAAGATGCTGGAAACAAGCGAACGTGATACCAATCTTCAAAAAGGGAAGGAGGGATACGGCTCTAAACTATAGACCTATTTCCTTGACCAGCATAGTTTGCAAAGTTATAGAGAAACTACTAAGGAAACATATCTCTCTTCACTTGGAATCCTTCAACATATTGTCAGTGAGACAACATGGCTTCAGAGAAGGTAGATCAACAGTAACAAACTTATTAGAATTATATGATGAGATGAGCCAAATCTTACAGGAAAGAGAAGGCTGGGCAGACTGCATATTCCTAGATTTCCAGAAAGCATTTGACACTGTCCCACACGGGAGATTTATTAAGAAGCTGCAAGCATTGGCAAGAATAGGTGGAAATGTCTTGGAATGGATGAAAACTTTCTTAGAAGGAAGGGAACAGAGGGTTAGAGTAAAACACTCAGTGTCTGAATGGAGAAGAGTTAGTAGTGGAGTTCCACAGGGTTCAGTTTTAGGGCCACTTTTGCTCCTTATATATGTAAGTAACCTACCAGAGTCTGTAAAGTCATTCATGAATATGTTTGCAGACGATGCAAAGATTGTGAAAAAAAGTAAGAAACGAGAACAATAGTAGAGAACTTCAGGAAGATCTAAATAGTTTGCATGAGTGGTCAGAAAAGTGGCTAGTGAAATTCAATACTTCAAAATGTAAGGTAATGAGAATGGGTACAAGTGCAAGAAGGCCCAAGCTTGACTACTCGGTGGCAGGAGTAGAACTTCAAGAGACAGATTGAGAGAGATCTAGAACTCAACATACTGGCCAATTTGTCTACAGAAATGCATATAAATGGCATAGTAAGGGCAGCATATGCTTTCTTAGCGAATGTAAGAGTAGCCTTCAGACACATGGACAAGGAAATGTTCAGAAATATTTATGTAACCTATTTGAGGCCAAAGCTTGAATATGCAGCCCCCATTTGGAATCCGCACTTGAAAATGAATGTAGTTAAGCTTGAAAAAGTTCAAAGATATGCCACGAAACTGGTGACAGAAATACGCAATCTCAGTTATGATGAGAGGCTGAGTGAATTAGACTTACCATCACTCGAAGCTGTAAGATTGAGGAGGGGACATGGTGACAGTTTTTAATTTCCCTCATGGTTACGACAGAGTGGATAGGGATCGATATTTAGATATGGCTGGCATTAGAACTAGAGGTTATAGTTTGAAGCTTCTAAAGAAAACTTCTTTGCAGAATGTAAGGAAGTACTTTTTTAGTGTAATAGTTGATAATTGGAATTCACTAAGCGAGGAGATAGTTTATGGTAACTCAATCCATAGTTTTAAGGACAAGTATGATAGGTACCACTAAGTACAAAATGGAACCGACCAGGAGACGGAGTTACGATCGTACGGCTTTTTCCTGTTAGCACAATTAAGTGCTTACAAACACATACACACTCTCTCTCTCTCTTTCTCGCTCCCTATCAAGCATTGACTTACAGCCATTCGACTTTACAACCAAATCCGGAAAATCTCCTCTCACACAGTCCTGAATCGAGTTACGACCATTTGACTTTGCAACCACAACCAGAATTTCTAACTGTTTGACTTAACGATGTACTGGGTGTATGACAGTTTTCTGTCTGCCAATATGATTTTCGTTCTCACATCTTGCTCTCATTCTATTGTTAGCAGCTGTCTCATTCAGTTGGTTATACTGTCTACCCTTGTTTTCGTATATTCTGTGATTCTCCAAAAACAAAATGACGTTTATGAAGAGGGAAACGCCAATACTCCAATTGCCAGGAAAGAAAGGAAGGCTATACATCTGGACTTGAAAGTGATATCAAGCAGTACGAAGGAGGAAAGAAGGTGAATGATATTGCCTATGATCTCCAGCTACCACACTTCACCTTGTCGATGACCATCACAATGAGAGCATTCTTAAAGCAATTAATTTTTTTTTTATATAAGTGTTTCTTGCATTATAGTATTTAAAATAAAAAGTTCTTTGCTATATACCCTTAAAGTACAATACTTTTAACTTATTGTACTTCAGTCTACCAGATACAGCATCTTTACCATCAACTAAGATCACGAAGCAATGGACCGAGCTCATCCATGAAATGGAGAAGAGCCTGCATGTGCAGAAGAAATTTACATACAGAAGAGAATCCTGGTAAGCCTTTTTACCATCCAGATGAAGACTACAAGTCTTATCTAGGATTTGAAGAAATTGGCTTAGGAAGAATACACTAAATATTTTGTCGCAAGTTCTGGAAGATTTAATAGTTTTAAGAAAAGGTTTGACATACACAGCATTTGATTGATTGGAGAAGCAGTTTAAAGATTTGTAGTGACCACACTGTAGAAGAAGGTTATTGAGTGGAGCAGATATTTAAAGTGGATGAAATGGGCTTATTTTGGAAATGCATTCATTTCCACACATCCACAGCTTTATCAGAGGAAAACTGAAGGTAAAAGAACAGGTTTTAAGGCTAAAGAGAGCGGATGGAAGCATCACTGAGACGGATGAAGAGATCTGCAAAGAATTGAACAAGGAGTTTCAGTCAGTATTTACAGTAGAAAATACTCCACCCCCTCAGATTGCAGTGATAGAAGCTCAAGGGCCGGTATTAGAGAACATCAACCTTACAGCAACAGAGGTATGCAAAGCGCTGATGGATTTAGATGTTCATAAAGCTACAGGTCCTGATGAAATATCCCCTCATGTGCTTAAAAAATGCGCAAACACAATATCAGTGGCACTAAGTATCATATTTAAGGAGTCACTGGAGTCGGGGGAGATTCCAAGATGCTGGAAACAAGCAAATGTGATACCTATCTTCAAAAAGGGAAGGAGGGATACGGCTCTGAACTATAGACCAGTTTACTTGACCAGCATAGTTTGCAAAGTTATGGAGAAACTACTAAGGAAACATATCTCTCTTCACTTGGAATCCTTCAACTTTTTGTCAGTGAGGCAACATGGCTTCAGAGAAGGTAGATCAACAGTAACAAAGTTATTAGAATTTTATGATGAGGTAAGCCAAATCTTACAGGAAAGAGAGGGCTGGGCAGATTGCATATTCCTAGACTTCCAGAAAGCGTTTGACACTGTTCCACATGGGAGACTTATTAGGAAGCTGCAATCAATGGCTAGAATATGTGGAAATGTTTTGGAATGGATAAAAACTTACTTAGAAGGAAGGGAACAGAGGGTTAGAGTAAGACACTCAGTGTCTGAATGGAGAAGAGTTAGTAGTGGAGTTCCACAGGGTTCAGTTTTAGGGCCACTTTTGTTCCTTGTATATGTAAATGACCTACCAGTGTCTGTAAATTCATTCATGAATATGTTTGCAGATGATGCAAAGATTGTGAAGAAAGTAAAAAACGAGAACAATGGTAGAGAACTTCAGGAGGATCTAAATAATCTGCATGAGTGGTCAGAAAAGTGGCTAATGAAATTCAATACTTCAAAATGTAAGGTAATGAGAATGGGTACAAGTGCAAGAAGGCCCAAGCTTGACTACTCGGTGGCTGGAGTACAACTTCAAGAGACAGAAAATGAGAGAGATCTAGGAGTAAACATACTGGCAGATTTGTCTCCAGAAATACATATAAATGGCATAGTAAGGGCAGAATATGCATTCTTATCAAATGTAAGGGTAGCCTTCAGGCACATGGACAAGGAAATGTTCAGAAATATTTATGTAACCTATGTGAGGCCAAAACTCGAATATGCAGCCCCCTTTTGGAATCCGCACTTGAAAAAGCACATAGCTAAGCTTGAAAAAGTTCAAAGACATGCCACGAAACTGGTGCCAGAAATACGCAATCTCAGTTATGATGAGAGGCTGAGGGAATTAGACTTACCATCACTCGAAGCTAGAAGAGTGAGGGGGGATATGGTGACAGTCTTTAAATTCCTTCATGGTTATGATAAAGTGGATAGGGATCGATATTTTGATATGGCTGGCTCTAGAACTAGAGGTGATAGTTTGAAGCTTGGTAAGAAAACTTCTTTGCAGGATGTAAGGAAATACTTTTTCAGTGTAAGAGTAGTTGATAATTGGAATTGGCTGAGCGAGGAGGTAGTTAATGCTATCTCAATCCATAGTTTTAAGGACAGGTATGATAAGTATCACTAAGTATAAAATGGAAGCGATCAGGAGACGGGAAGATACGAGCTTTGGGCTCTTTCCCGTAAACACAATTAGGTAATCACAAAGAAGCCATAAGCATGCCTGATTTTAAGGCTTTCAGGGAAAGGCTGACTTTGCTGCTTGAGGGCAATGTGGCAGGATATAAGTTCAAGACTTTACTTGTGTACCACTCTGAAAATATGTGAGCATTGAAGAGTGTCAACAAGCACACGCTGCCCGTCCCCTACAGCTCTAACCCCAATGTGTGTATGACCCAGGCACTCTTCACAATGTACTTTCTAATTTGTTTTCTTCCTCAATTTCGGAAATATTACTCGGAGAAACGAATACCATTCAAGATTTTATTGGTCTGCTGAAGCACCTGAACATCCAATGCATCTAGCAGCTCTGCATTTGTATGTTAAAGTGGTGCTATTGCTCTCAAAAACTGTTGCACTCATCCAGCCTACGTACTATGGTTCGACTGCTGCCTTCAAGATAAACTTCAACATCACTTGCACCCAGGCCAAAGCTGCTTTAGATGCTGATCCAGAACTCACATTGCGAGACTACTTGAGAACATATAACATTTTTCAAAGCTTCAAATATATTGCAACAGCAGGAAAGGATGTCACCCCAAAAAGTATGAATAGCATATGGAATAGGTGCCAAAAAGATATGTACAATTCTTTTGAAGTTTTAACAATTATAATGACCTAGAAAAATTTAATAAAGAAAATAGTAAATTTAGCTAAAGAGCTGTCTTTAGAGTCCAAGGAAGTTGTGGAGAAGTTCCTTGACTATGCAGAGGAAGAATCGTCCAACTAAGATTTGAGTGCCTCTCAAACAAACAAAAAAAAATAAATAAATAAATAAAAAGTAGAGGAAGAAGAAAGGAGGGCAGATGTGGAAGAGGGTGAACGACCCAAAAAATATTGCATCGAAGGTTTTCTATGAAGAATTTTCGTATTTTAATAAAACTCTATCATTGTTAGGTAAGAGATTCGAATACAGACACTCCTCTACTTATAAACATCCGTAGATATGAACAATGTGTAATTACTTAATTCTAATTACCTAATTGTGCTTACGGGAAAGAGCCCTACAATCGTGAACCCCCCCTTTCCTGGTCGATTCCATTTTTGTACTCGGTGATAATTATCATATTTGTCCTTAAAATTACGAATTGAGTTAGCATTAACTACCTCCTCACTTAGTCAATTCCCATCATCAACTACTCTTACATTAAAAAAAAAGCACTTCCTTACATCCTGCAAAGAAGTTTTCTTATGAAGCTGCAAACTAGGACCTCCAGTTCTAGTGCCAGCCATATCAAAATATCGATCCCTATCCATTCTCTAAAACCATGAAGGAATCTAAAAGCCGTTATCCTATCCCCCCGCATTCTTATGGCTTTGAGTGACGGTAAGTCTAATTCCCTCAGCCTCTCCTCATCAGTGAGATTCGACATTTCTGGCACCAGTTTCATGGCATGTCTTTGAACTTTTTCCATCTTGAGTGCTTTACAAGTGTGAATTCCAAAAGGGGGCTGCATATTCAAGCCCTGCCTCGCATAGGTTACATGAATATCTCTGAACACTTCCTTGTATATGTGTCTGAGGCTACCCTTACTATGGAGTAAAATATGCCAGTATATTTATTCCAAGATCTTTCTCATTCTCCGTCTCTTGAAGTTTTGCTCCTGATATTGAGTATCCAAGGTAGGGCCTTTTTGTACTTGTACCCATTCTCATTACCTTACATTTTGAAGTCATGAATTTAATTCGCCACTTTTCTGACCACTCATGCAGACTATATAGGTCTTCCAGAAGTTCTCTACCATTGTTCTTGTCTCTTACTTTCTTCACACTCTTTGCATTATCAGCAAATATATTCAAGAATGAATTTACAGACTCTGGTAATTTATTTACATATACAAGGAACAAAAGTGGCCCTAAAACGGAACCCTGTGGAACCCCACTATTAACTCTTCTCCATTCAGACACTGAGTGTCTTATGTTGATATTGTCTATTGTAAGTTCTTGAAGGAAACATTTGGCTCTGGCCTTAAAGTATATTATGAGAAACACAGAAAAAAATGGGAGACACCAGACTCGCACAACTGACCATGGGCGAGGCTGAGGCTTGACTGAAAAGTATTGCTTTACGTTATATTATGTCATGGTAAGAGTTGCCATTTAGTATCAAATATTTACACAGGAGAGGCATGGGTTAATTGTATAAGAAATTAAATCAGCATGGTAGTGATACGTATACACATGGCAGTAATGGAACATAAAACATATTACATTAGTGAAACATTACATAATACAGTAAGAAATTAATATACACGGTACAGTAAAAATATGCACATGCATTAATATCTGTCTCGTGTACATTCGGATGTTCACTGTGATTACCTAATTGTGTTTACGGGAAAGAGCCCAAAGCTCGTATCTTCCCGTCTCCTGATCGCTTCCATTTTATACTTAGTGATACTTATCATACCTGTCCTTAAAACTGTCTGAATGCATGTTTACTCATATATCCATATCTTACTCTAACCTTCTGTTCCCTTCCTTCTAAATAAGTTTTTATCCATTCCAAGACATTTCCACCTATTCTCGCCAATACTTTCAACTTCTTAAAGCTCCCATGTGGGACCGTATCAAATGCCTTCTAGAAGTCTAGGAATATGCAATCCACCCAGCTCTCTCTTTCCAGTAAGATACTCATCATAAAATTCTAATAAGTTTGTTACTGTTGATCTACCTTCTCTGAAGCCATGTTGTCTCACTGACAAAAATTAGAAGGATTCCAAGTTTTTCCATAACTTTGCAAATTATGCTAGTCAAGGAAACAGGAGTATAGTTTAGAGCTGTATCCCTCCCTCCATTTTTGGAGATAAGTACCACTTTCGCTTGTTTTCAGCATCTTGGAATATCCCTAGATTGCAGCGACTTTTAAAATATGATATATAGTGGCACCGATATTGATTTAGTGTATGTCTTAAGTACATAAGGGGATGTATCATCATGACCTGTAGCTTTATGGGCATCAAACTCCATAATACAGGCCCATGAGCTCCTATCTCTGCAATCTGAGGGGGTGGGGTATTTTCTGCTGTAATTACTGACTGAAACTCATTGTTCAATTCTTCGGAGATCTCTTTATCCATCTCAGTGATGCTTCCATCCGCTATCTTTAGCTTTAATCCTGTTCTTTTACCTTCAGTTTTCCTCTGAAAAAGCTGTGGAAAAGTTTTGGATTTTATTTAGCCTTTCTGATGATATCCATTTCATACTCTCTCTCTGCCTCTCTTCTTTTCCTTAGGTAATTATTTCTTGCTCTTTTATAAGTCTGCCAGGCATTTGTGCTTTTTCTCCTCCTATACTTTTTCCAGCATTTCTCTCTCTACTCCTTAGCTCTCTTACACTCATTGTGAACCATTTCTCTCTGGCATGAATAACTCCTATTTTGCTGGAAGGTATTCAACAATCTACTGATCTTCCCATATTCCTCACAAAAGACGTAGTGGATTTCTTTTACCGATTTGTTGTTAAATAAGATTCAGTCAATAACTGAAAAGAGCTCATTAATTTTGATGTAATTTCCTTTTGGATAGTTCCTCCTCATGTTGTCAGTCCTCTACTTTCAGGCAGAACATCTTCGATGATATACTCCATCAACAACACACAGTGGTCACTCTTGCCAATTGATTGTCCATACTCAATTTGTTCACTATACACATTATCTGTGAATAATAGATCAAGCAGCGATGGTTCATACCCACCCCTGGCCCTCTTGGCTCAAGTGCATGTTGGTGTAGGAAGTTTCTTTTGTACCCAATCTAGGAATCTTGCCCCGAATGAGTCCTCCCCACTGTGAGGGTCAAGATTTTTCCAATCTATCTTTCTATGATTAAAATCTCCCATAATCAAAATCCTATATTTTCTCTACCGTGCAATGTTAACAACTCTGTGTATATATATATATATATATATATATATATATATATATATATATATATATATATATATATATATATATATATATATATATATATATATATATATATATAATTACCTAATTGTGCTTACGGGAAAGAGCCCTACGATTGTAACTCCCCGTCTCCTGGTCGGTTTCATTTTTGTACTTAGTGATACTTATCATACTCGTCCTTTAAACATTGGATTGAATTAGCATTAACTACCTCCTCGCTTAGACAATTCCCATCATCAACTACTCTTACACTAAAAAAAAGTACTTCCTTACATCCTGCAATGAAGTTTTCTTACCTCTAGTTTTAGTGACAGCCATATCAAAATATCGATCCCTACCCCCTCTCTAATATAACCATGAAGGAATTTAAAAACCGTTACCATGTCCCTCCTCGTTCTTCTAGCCTCGAGTGGATGGTAAGCCTAATTCCCTCACCCTCTCATCATAACTGAGACTGCGTATTTCTGGCACCAGTTTTGTGGCATGTCTTTGAAGTTTTTCCAGTATAACTGTGTGCTTTTTCAAGTGTGGATTCCAAAAGGGGGTTGCATACTCAAGCTTTGGCCTGACACAGGACACGAATATTTCTGAACATCTCCTTTTCCATGTGCCTGAAGGTTATCCTTACATTTGCTAAAAAAACATATTTTGCCCTTACTACGCCATTTATATGCATTTCTTTAGACAAGTCTGCCGTATGTTTACTCCTAGATTTTTCTCATTCTCTGTCTCCTGAAGTTCTGCTCCAGTAATTACCTAATTGTGTTTACGGGAAAGAGCCCAAAGCTCGTATCTTCCCGTCTCCTGATCGGTTCCATTTTATACTTAGTGATACTTATAACTTAGTGATACTTAAAAGTGTGTGTGTGTGTTTACCTAATTGTGATTACCTAATTGTGTTTACGGGAAAGAGCCCGAAGCTCGTATCTTCCCGTCTCCTGATCGCTTCCATTTTATACTTAGTGATACTTATCATACCTGTCCTTAAAACTATGGATTGAGATAGCATTAACTACCTCCTCGCTTAGCCAATTCCAATTATCAACTACTCTTACACTGAAAAAGTATTTCCTTACATCCTGCAAAGAAGTTTTCTTACCAAGCTTCAAACTATCACCTCTAGTTCTAGAGCCAGCCATATCAAAATATCGATCCCTATCCACTCTATCATAACCATGAAGGAATTTAAAGACTGTCACCATATCCCCCCTCACTCTTCTAGCTTCGAGTGATGGTAAGTCTAATTCCCTCAGCCTCTCATCATAACTGAGATTGCGTATTTCTGCCACCAGTTTCGTGGCATGTCTTTGAACTTTTTCAAGCTTAGCTATGTGCTTCTTCAAGTGCGGATTCCAAAAGGGGGCTGCATATTCGAGTTTTGGCCTCACATAGGTTACATAAATATTTCTGAACATTTCCTTGTCCATGTGCCTGAAGGCTACCCTTACATTTGATAAGAATGCATATGCTGCCCTTACTATGCCATTTATATGTATTTCTGGAGACAAATCTGCCAGTATGTTTACTCCTAGATCTCTCTCATTTTCTGTCTCTTGAAGTTGTACTCCAGCCACCGAGTAGTCAAGCTTGGGCTTTCTTGCACTTGTACCCATTCTCATTACCTTACATTTTGAAGTATTGAATTTCATTAGCCACTTTTCTGACCACTCATCCAGATTATTTAGATCCTCCTGAAGTTCTCTACCATTGTTCTCGTTTTTTACTTTCTTCACAATCTTTGCATCATCTGCAAACATATTCATGAATGAATTTACAGACTCTGGTAGGTCATTTACATATACAAGGAACAAAAGTGGCCCTAAAACTGAACCCTGTGGAACTCCACTACTAACTCTTCTCCATTCAGACACTGAGTGTCTTACTCTAACCCTCTGTTCCCTTCCTTCTAAGTAAGTTTTTATCCATTCCAAAACATTTCCACCTATTCTAGCCATTGATTGCAGCTTCCTAATAAGTCTCCCATGTGGAACAGTGTCAAACGCTTTCTGGAAGTCTAGGAATATGCAATCTGCCCAGCCCTCTCTTTCCTGTAAGATTTGGCTTACCTCATCATAAAATTCTAATAAGTTTGTTACTGTTGATCTACCTTCTCTGAAGCCATGTTGCCTCACTGACAAAAAGTTGAAGGATTCCAAGTGAAGAGAGATATGTTTCCTTAGTAGTTTCTCCATAACTTTGCAAACTATGCTGGTCAAGGAAACTGGTCTATAGTTCAGAGCCGTATCCCTCCTTCCCTTTTTTGAAGATAGGTATCACATTTGCTTGTTTCCAGCATCTTGGAATCTCCCCCGACTCCAGTGACTCCTTAAATATGATACTTAGTGCCACTGATATTGTGTTTGCGCATATTTTAAGCACATGAGGGGATATGTCATCAGGACCTGTAGCTTTATGAACATCTAAATCCATCAGCGCTTTGCATAGCTCTGTGGTTGTAAGATTGCTGTTCTCTAATACCGGCCCTTGAGCTTCTATCACTGCAATCTGAGGGGGTGGGGTATTTTCTACTGTAAATACTGACTGAAACTCCTTGTTCAATTCTTTGCAGATCTCTTCATCCGTCTCAGTGATGCTTCCATCCGCTCTCTTTAGCCTTAAAACCTGTTCTTTTACCTTCAGTTTTCCTCTGATAAAGCTGTGGAAAAGCTTGGGATTTTCTTTAGCCTTCCTGGTGATGTCCCTCTCATAGTCTCTCTCTGCCTCTCTCCTTTTACTTAGGTAGTCATTTCTTGCTCTTTTGTAGGTTTGCCAGGCATTTATGTTTTTTCTCCTCCTATACCTTTTCCAGCATTTGTCTCTCCACTCCTTAGCTCCTCTACACCCATTATCGAACCATTTCTCTCTGGCATGAATTACACTTACTTTGGTGACAGGTATGCAGCAATCTACTATCTTCCCATATTTCTCACAAAAGATGTCATACATTTCTTGTACAGATTTGTTGTAAAATAAGGTTCTCCAGTCAATAACTGCAAAAAGCTCATTCATTTTGATGTAATCTCCTTTCGGATAGTTCCTCCTCATGTCCTCAGTGCCTTTACTCTCAGGAAGATTATCTTCAATGATATACTCCATCAACAACACACAGTGGTCACTCTTTCCAATTGGTGGTTCATACTCAATTTTTTCAATATCCAACACATTATCTGTGAACACTAGATCAAGTAGTGATGGCTCATCCCCACCCCTGGCCCTTGTTGGTTCCATTACATGTTGGTGTAGGAAATTCCCTTGTACGCAATCTAGGAATCTTGCCCCGAATGAGTCCTCACCACTGTGTGGGTCAAGATTTATCCAATCTATCTCTTTATGATTAAAGTCTCCCATAATCAAAATCCTACATTTTTTTTCCCGTGCCATGTTAACAACTGAGTTTATGACTTCAATAGTACCTATATGACTTTCCTTATAAACTTCAAGCCTATTTTGGTTCCTTGGTGGGTTGTATACAACAGTTATTATAATGCTCTCTGACCCAGTATTTATGCGAGCAACAAGAAATTCCTTGAACTCACTTTCTATAGCAAAGTTTATTTCTTCAACTTGAATCCTTTCACTTATGAGCAGTGCTATCCCTCCACCAGTCCTCTCAGATCTTTCAACCCTTAGTATTCTGAAGCCCTTAGGAAAAATTGTGACACTGTTTATGTCCTCACTCAACTTAGTCTCTGTAATTGCTACTATATCTGCCTTACTGTTGTGAATCCTATCTTTTAATTCTACTGCCTTACCAGCTAATCCATCAGCATTTGTGTATAACAATCTTAATGAGGCCCCATCCCCTGATCTTCTGTCATTATCTTCTTTATCTCCCCTTTGTCTGGAAGAACTCTGAAATGAAAATTTTTCTTCTGTTCTTCATTTCTTTCCTCATTTAACCTTCTTGCCTCTTGCAACAAGTTTTTGATCTTTCCCATCTCTTCCTGTGTTCTGTATCGTCTAATGAACACTTCTTTGAATTCTTGAAGGTCTTTTAGACTTTTTTTTTCTCAACAATATTTCCCTACAGGTTTCCCCTCTCTCAAAGGTTACTTTTGTTGGTCTCGGCTTTCCTTCCCTCGAATATTTACCTAGTTGGTGTATGTTTACAATATCCTCAGGACCACAAACTACTCCAAGCTTTCTTATCAGGTCTACAACCCTAGCTTTATTTTCTTCAAGTCTCCCCTGCCATGTTGGCTCCTGGGATTCGCTTATGCCTGAGATTACCACTGTCTTCTCCTTATCAAGTGCCTGTCTGATGAGTGTGTGTGTGTATGTGTTTATCTAATCATGCTCATGGGAAAGAGCGATATGCTTTTAATTCCTGCCTCTTGGTCAGTGTCATTTTTACTCACTAACGCTTAACACATCTATCCTTAAAACTATGACTGAAATTAGCATTTACTGTTTCCTCATTAAGCGAAGTCCAATAACCTATCCTTACGCTACTACTCCTTCCTTACATTCTACGAAAAAAATGTTTTACGAAGCTTCAAACTCTGACATCTGGTTCTCGAGCTACCCTTATTAAAGTATCGCTTCTTATGCAGTCAGTCAAAACCAAAAATGAATTTAAAACCTTTACCACATTCATCCTCTGCCTCTTAACCGAGTGGTGGTAAGTCTAACGCCTTCACCCTTTCCCCATAACGGAGACAACGTATTTCTGTGACCAGCTTCGTACCATATCTTTGAATAATCTCCAATGAATCTATTTTTTTTTTTCAAGATAGGATTCCAGAAGGGTGCTGCATATGTATTTAGGCAACATTTAAGTCATGAAATATTTTTGACTATTTCCTGATCCATATACATAAAGCCACCTACACTTAGAAAATTACACTATTCTTCTCCACACTGCTCTTAGATATTTCTTCCAATACAAAGGAAGTATTTGTATTTACAGTAACAAATTATTTTCCACCATGTATGAAAACAACCTACAATAGCAGATAAAAAATTAAGTAAAATTTTGAATCTAGAAATATGAATCTCTCGTAAATGGGAATATCAAAAGAAAAGAGGGAGAAACATCCGGGAGGGGGGGGGAGGGGCTTAACAAGTAGTATTAACGCCTATCTTATCACAAGGATTATAGATTATCAGTGTCATATATCTATATCCCCTTCTGTACTGTAGTCGAAGGAAAAAAAGTATTGCTGTAATACCAGTTAATCGAGTTACTCTGTTAGGGGTTCACTCCTCTCATTTCCAAAAGATCTGATCATAACCTTCCGTTAGTTAGTGCTAATTTATATGAATAATATAAAACGAAAAGATAATTAAGAGATATAAAATAAACGAGATTGCTTCTGTAGCGTGATATTTTTTGTCTATCTCTTGCTTTGGCAATTTTTTTTTTATATTGTTGTAAGTGTTAAAACGAAAATATGATAAAAGTGAGTGTGTGTGTTAATTTGAGAGCTTTACTCTTAGTGACATGATAGGCATGTCACTAGGATCTTGAAATAAGTTTAGGAAAACATGCTTTTTAAGAAGAGAATGGAAAGGAAAACACGAGTGTTGCTATTATGCTAAAGCAAGACTAGATAAACACAACAACAAAACATATACAAACACATCTGCCACGTAAATGCTTTCTTAGAAACGCAAACAGGCCTGTCACAGAAAGAGCAAACAAGAATAGCAAGAAGAATGAATGAAAATTATTACTTAGAATAGCAAAAGAGAATAACACAAAGTGTGAAGGTAAATGATTCATTTCTTTAAGTATCTTGAAGATAGCCTTTAACCACATCGATAAAGAAAAATTTTAGAAGTACTTTTGTGTAACTTGTATAAGGCCTAAACTTGAGCATGCATCGCCTTCACTGGATTCTCATTCGAAGAAAATATCAGAGATCTGAAAATCGTACATCGTTATCCCTAAAAGCTGCGACTACCATAAAATCAACATGAATCAGATCCTTTCCACACACATATACGAAAGGCAAAAGTAAAGAATACAAAATAGGTTGGAAAGCAAGACACCGCAGACCTGAAGTCCATTCTGGAATCCATCACCTGAAAGCCATACTATGCTGTTTGCTATTAACACATGAAAGAAAAACTTAGCGCATTAAACTGATCTTCTACATCACTCCATTCGTTACCCCCACCCTTCTCTCATCGAAATATGCAACAAAAACATAACTAAAATACAAAAAGGAACATAATTATAATCATACTGTCAAAATACAGCCATAAACCAGATTCTATTTTTAAATTTCCGAATGTGAAGAGGGGTTATTTTTCGATGCCTCCTCACGCAAGACTTTGACAGTGTCAAGTACACCGGAGATGGGCTCTTCAAAGCCAACAATACATTCGCCGTTCCTTCTGATAATTCTTGCCCACACTGCTATATGTACAGGAGCGAGGCATGGTTCTATTGCTAAATATATGAAGGTAAATGGATATATCGGCAATCAACATATATCTGGTGCAGTGTCATTTCCCAATTCCATAGATGCCAAAACTGGACTGTCAACAGATATCGCCATATATAATGACAGAAATTATTCTTCTGTTCCAGGTAAGTATTTAAACTTAACAAAGTATGAAAGTAGGATAGAAGAGTAAACTGAGGTTTATATAGAAATAGGAAGAACATCCAATGCATTTTTCTGCTCTATTTCACTCAGTGTTTTGGGTCATATAAGTCCTTATCATGGAGGTGGACACTGGGTGAATCCGGGGGATTAAGGCGGGGTCCCCTTCCTAACGCCCCACGGTGGGCTCGATCTCGAATTTGCCACCTCCCGAGTAAGGCATTCTTACAGTACGCTACCGAGATCCTCTGTGTATGCTTTAACTACATTTAAAATTCTTTTTCTATGCCTACATTAACACCGAATATTCTCGGATATTTGTTACACATCTATTATTACCCCTTCACATCTGAGAAGTCGCAATACTCCCCATCTCTATTTCTTTTTACTTTATGTTTTCTTCGTGCCCAGGCCCGATTTATTTATTCTTTTTGTTTTGCCCGGCTTGACTTCACAATCGTAAATTAAAAAAAAAAATCTTGCTAATGCCAGCCATCATTATTCTAAAATATCTTATACAAAAACAATAACTCAGCTGAAATTGAAAGAAAAATCTAGATATAAACATTTTTCCTCGCGTTTAAATAACTTCATCTATCAGTTGTGGCTAAAGGGGTTTTTCATTCATGTGTTCCTTCACTCAAAATACCGAGATCAGACGCTTCCCTCATAATTATTTTTACAAAATTATATGCAATACTAGGAAAATAATAAAGGAAAACCCAGGGATGTGAATTACCACAGACCTGATGAATACAATTTTGCCTCAAGTCCATACAAATGACACCGTGCAGAGACAAAGGAAATCTTAAGATTCCTACTTTCAAAGTTTATGGAACTATAAATTAGTCCCAATTTCAATAGTTTTTCAGATCCATCTCTTCTTTTCTCTGAGAATATTTTGAATCTAGGGGGAACATATCTATACAAATATGCTGAACTCATACTTCTTAATTCGACCTTATTAATCCCACTGAATAACAGGGTCGGCCGCTCGAGTCAACTTCCTCCACTTGTTCCTATCCCTTGCATCTCCCTCCTCCAATCCAACTTCAACCATATCCCTCCCCACCACGTCCATCCATCTGATCCGCTGGATCCCCACACTCCTTCTCCCTATCACTGGCATGTTCTTAGCTCTCCTGATTGGTTCCTCCTCCCCTCTTCTTACTACATACTGAACTGTGCATAAACAAGTCCTACGGAAATATGATGCTGTGTTTACTTTCTTGCAGCTATGTCTTATAATATATTATTTATAAGTGCTACATATATCACAAGATGGTAAGATGAATCGATTTACTTTATCATTACAGCTATTATGCCCACTCAATGTGTTAATAAGCCTAATGTTGTAAAATAAGTCAGCCATGCCAGCAAGATAATGCGTCCCACACATCTTGCTAAGTCGAGAATACCAAATCTAATTCTCTCCAAAGTTTTTTTCACACCAGTTATCTTATCTATGAAGTGGAAGAATTCTCAGATCTACCTCCGTTGACCGAATGTAGTGGCTCTTAAAATATGGTACTAAGACCGGAACTTACGTCGTACTGATTTGATTATTATCTGCAATCCAGATTATGGTTACGACGGCACTAACTTCCCAGTAATGTTTGTACCCTTCGGGCTACAGGTCTTATATTTTATATATTTTTTTTATGTTTGTGACACCAGGACGGGCCAAAAAAATAAATAAAATAAAACAGCCCTCATCGGGCCTGGGCACGAAGAATACATAAAGTAAAGAGAAACAGAGATGGAGAGTGTAATGACCTGTCAGATGTGAAGGGATAATAAAAGATGTGTGATGAATATCCAAGAATATTCAGTGTAGCTGTAGGCATAGAAAAAGATATTGTGATATTGACAGGAACACCTAGTTGCTTTCTAAGAGTACTCTAGCCCCTCCTCCCCCAGGGGGAGGGGATTAGTTAGTTTGTACTCTCAACATTCTAGACGCATGTTATCACATCAAATTTCCCATTGCGTTAAAGCCTGAAGAAGAAACTGTTCTCCGGCAATAAAAGCACCGTTCTGTGTAACATGCAGTCCCCATTCGAATGGGGGGTGGACACAGACAGGTTGGAGCTTGGGGATTACTGCTGGGTGTTCCTAACACCTAGCGTAGGGGATCAAATCCACGACTGTCAGGCTCATCGCTTCCAAAATCACACGCTCTATCACCCAAATCAAGCTCTATACCACCGAGTTACAGCGGCATCAGCAGCACTAAATTTAGCATAAAAACTAAGATTGCTCTTACCTTAAGAGGGGTTTACACGGTCAAACGGTTCGTCGAACGCGGTTCGACAGACAAGTGTTTGAAGTGATGTTCGAACGTGTGAACGGGGTATTTGGTTGTCGAACACGGAACAAATACCCCGTTCACACGTTCGAACATCACTTCAAACACTTGTCTGTCGAACCGCGTTCGACGAACCGTTTGACCGTGTAAACCCCCCTTTACACACGATGCCTGCTACTTACGTTGTTTGTTTACCCACAATTAAAGCAAGTTCTGCCAAAGAACAGAAGTTCCAATGTTAAATAATCTGAGTAAATATTTTAAGAGAGATTAATGAAAGCTATCAGAGAACACATAGCTCTAGGGTTATCAATTTGTAACGAAATTTGATAAAGTCCTCTTGACATGAATTTTTTTACGGAAGATAATCTTTGTGCCAAAATATCAAATAATACTCTGTAACATCAAATACAAGTATGTATATAAGTTTAATTCAAAATTTAATTTTATACATACATTTGCATTATATTAAATGATAGAGTAACGAAGGAATGAAAGCAATCATTTTTTGGGGGATCTTGTAAAGTAGGGTAACCCCGAGGTGCTCTAGCGTGATTCATATATACAAAGCAGGTTACCTAACTATCTGTAGTCTCCGTGGCAAAATGGTAGCGTCCGCGACTCTAAGGCGACAGGTCGAGGGTTCGCGCCCCGTCACGGACTAAGCTTAGTAAGGGCATACACTCAGGGTAACGATTACATCTGCCAAAACAATTTCTTTGCAAGAAGGCAACCGTCCTTAGCCCTTAGTTGAAAAGGGAGTTCGTGACGTAAAACCGAAACCAAAGGTTACCTAACTATCTAACCTAACTTAACATAACCCAACGATTTACTTTTTTTTTATGGGGATCTGAAGGTGACTCATTTCTACAAAGTCTTTTCCAATCTATATTTTACAGAATGTGCCAAACACGACTTTTCGGAGTGTGTGGTTAATGCTGACAGCCAAGATTACTGTACATGCCTAATCGATCTGTCCCTGGAAGACTGTAGAATAGATCCAGGGATGCTAATCACACTTAATAAGGAATCCAACGCAACGGATCCATCTGAGAGACTAATTACTTACGAGGTCAGTGAGAGGTCATGATAGTTATATTTGACAGAAAATGTCAGATAGTTCAGAAAAATGTAAATAAGATTTCATAGCCATAAACACATTAATATATTCATACAGGATATTAACATGGTACACAGATTACATCATACACAATGTGCTTAGATTATACACATTTGAATCCCCAATTAAAGGGGGAAACAGCCAAGGTATATGTATGTATGTATGAATGTAAAATAGCAATAAATCTAAGTTTTGCAGTCAAAGTGATGTTAATTTTATTTGCATATTGATTGTACATAATAATAATAATAATAATAATAATAATAATAATAATAATAATAATAAAAACACAAAAAATATATAAATATTTCGTTACTAAATAATGAGTTACATTATAGCTTTATAAACTCGGAGTTACTTTTCTACGGGGGAGGTCCCGATTTCACCTTTCCATGGGGATTCTCTTTCACAGAGGCACATCTGATAAGTCCTTGTAAAGCATCATGTGACTAGAATCAATGGTGGAACAGTGTTTTCAAAAGAGCCAAAATCAATAAAGGCAAAAATGCCCGTTCTGCATCTTTCATGTCAACAACAATAATAATAATAATATATATATATATATATATATATATATATATATATATATATATATATATATATATATATATATATATGTGTGTGTGTGTGTGTGTGTGTGTGTGTATGTGTGTGTGTGTGTACATGAACGTATATATGTATGTATATAATTGATAAAAAAAAACAGCAGTAATACAATAACTGAATTCTCTCTCTCTCTCTCTCTCTCTCTCTCTCTCTCTCTCTCTCTCTCTCTCTCTCTCTCTCTCTCTCTCTCTCTCTCTCTCTCTCTCTCTCTCTCTCTCTCTCTCTCTCTTTTAAAATTAGGTTATGGGAGAAAAGCTTATCAAGATCTACGTGCAAGAGGATGAGGCACATAGATATATTATCTACTGCACAAATTTAGATAATTCGACATACAGAGTGTACTCGGATCAAGTTCATGTTGGGTGTAAGTATAATGTACTCATATATTTGTGTATGCGTATGCGCGAGCGCAAATGTGTTATTACAATCCTCATTCTTAAAGATTGTCAAAGTGATACACACACAAACGCACATACACAAACACAAACACAGAAATATTTATGTAACCTATGTGAGGCCAAAACTTGAATATGCAGCCCCCTTTTGGAATCCGAACTTGAAAAAGCACATAGCTAAGCTTGAAAAAGTTCAAAGACATGCCACGAAACTGGTGCCAGATATACGCAATCTTAGTTATGATGAGAGGCTGAGGGAATTAGACTTACCATCACTCGAAGCTAAAAGATTGAGGGGGGATATGGTGACAGTCTTTAAATTCCTTCATGGTTATGATAGAATGGATAGGGATCGATATTTTGATATGGCTAGCACTAGAACTAGAGGCCATAGTTTGAAGCTTCATAAGAAAACTTCTTTGCAGGATGTATGGAAGTACTTTTTCAGTGTAAGAGTAGTTGATCATTGGAATTGGCTAAGCGAGGAGGTAGTTAATGCTAACTCAATCCATAGTTTTAAAGACAAGAATGACTAAGAACAAAATGGAACCGATCAGGAGACGGGAAGTTACGAGCTTGGGGCTCTTTCCCGTAAGCACAATTAGGTAATAACACACACACACACACACACACACACACACACACACACACACACACACACACACACACACACACACACACACACACACACACACACACGAAGCATCACTGAGACGGATGAAGAGATCTGCAAAGAATTGAACAAGGAGTTTCAGTCAGTATTTACAGTAGAAAATACCCCACCCCCTCAGATTACAGTGATAGAAGCTCAAGGGCCGGTATTAGAGAACATCAACCTTACAGCCACAGAGGTATGCAAAGCGCTGATGGATTTAGATGTTCATAAAGCTACAGGTCCTGATGACATATCCCCTCATGTGCTTAAACAACGCGCAAACACAATATCAGTGGCACTAAGTATCATATTTAAAAAGTCACCGGAGTCGGGGGAGATTCCAAGATGCTGGAAACAAGCAAATGTGATACCTATCTTCAAAAAGGGAAGGAGGGATACGGCTCTGAACTATAGACCAGTTTCCTTGACCAGCATAGTTTGCAAAGTTATGGAGAAACTTCTAAGGAAACATATCTCTCTTCACTTGGAATCCTTCAACTTTTTGTCAGTGAGGCAACATGGCTTCAGAGAAGGTAGATCAACAGTAACAAACTTATTATAATTTTATGATGAGGTAAGCCAAATCTTACAGGAAAGAGAGGGCTGGGCAGATTGCATATTCCTAGACTTCCAGAAAGCGTTTGACACTGTTCCACATGGGAGACTTATTAGGAAGCTGCATTCAATGGCTAGAATAGGTGGAAATGTTTTGGAATGGATAAAAACTTACTTAGAAGGAAGGGAACAGAGGGTTAGAGTAAGACACTCAGTGTCTGAATGGAGAAGAGTTAGTAGTGGAGTTCCACAGGGTTCAGTTTTAGGGCCACTTTTGTTCCTTGTATATGTAAATGACCTACCAGAGTCTGTAAATTCATTCATGAATATGTTTGCAGATGATGCAAAGATTGTGAAGAAAGTAAAAAACGAGAACAATGGTAGAGAACTTCAGGAGGATCTAAATAATCTGCATGAGTGGTCAGAAAAGTGGCTAATGAAATTCAATACTTCAAAATGTAAGGTAATGAGAATGGGTACAAGTGCAAGAAGGCCCAAGCTTGACTACTCGGTGGCTGGAGTACAACTTCAAGAGACAGAAAATGAGAGAGATCTAGGAGTAAACATACTGGCAGATTTGTCTCCAGAAATACATATAAATGGCATAGTAAGGGCAGCATATGCATTCTTATCAAATGTAAGGGTAGCCTTCAGGCACATGGACAAGGAAATGTTCAGAAATATTTATGTAACCTATGTGAGGCCAAAAGTCGAATATGCAGCCCCCTTTTGGAATCCGCACTTGAAAAAGCACATAGCTAAGCTTGAAAAAGTTCAAAGACATGCCACGAAACTGGTGCCAGAAATACGCAATCTCAGTTATGATGAGAGGCTGAGGGAATTAGACTTACCATCACTCGAAGCTAGAAGAGTGAGGGGGGATATGGTGACAGTCTTTAAATTCCTTCATGGTTATGATAGAGTGGATAGGGATCGATATTTTGATATGGCTGGCTCTAGAACTAGAGGTGATAGTTTGAAGCTTGGTAAGAAAACTTCTTTGCAGGATGTAAGGAAATACTTTTTCAGTGTAAGAGTAGTTGATAATTGGAATTGGCTAAGCGAGGAGGTAGTTAATGCTATCTCAATCCATAGTTTTAAGGACAGGTATGATAAGTATCACTAAGTCTAAAATGGAAGCGATCAGGAGACGGGAAGATACGAGCTTTGGGCTCTTTCCCGTAAACACAATTAGGTAATCACACACACACACACACACACACACACACACACACACACACACACACACACACACACACACACACACACACACACACACATATTATATATATATATATATATATATATATATATATATATATATATATATATATATATATATATATATATATATATATGTATGTGTGTTATGCCTGCCTGCGTGTGCGTGTGTTATGCCTGCCTGTGTATGCGTGTGCATAATTAGGTTATATTAACAGAAAAGCATGAGTCTGTCTCGTGTGGTTGCCCCTATAAACTCAGCAGGCTAAGTGAACATACTTTTAATGCGTGGATTCGATAGCAGATACGTTTCTTCATGATATTTATGGCGGTGCTTGCATCGCATAAATAAAATATTTACCTATCTATCTATCTATCTATCTATCTATATATATATATATATTATATATATATATATATATATATATATATATATATATATATATATATATATATATATATATATATATAATAATAATAATAATAATAATAAAATGAAAATATAGAATTTCCAATTATGACCATGTTCATGTGTGAATTTTGGAAACCATGTTATGTTGTTCATTTCAAAATACCATTTTTTTCTTTTGGTGTATGCTGTCAAGTGAGTATCTATTCACTGTCATATCCCTTTATTAACTACAGATCCTCCACTGGATGTCTTGAATTTTTCCTGCATCTCTTATAATTGGGAAGAGCTAGTGTGCAGATGGAAAGAGCCAGACAATCCCGCCCAAGGAAATGACAATTATAAACCATACCTCTTCAGCCAGTAAGTGGGACTTACGAGTATGTCAATTAATTGTTTGTTTTTTTGTTTAATTGTTTGTCTGTTTGTATTATTCAGTCTTACAGCCAACTGTCCATTCTAACACCATTCCTCTCCATATATCCGGGCATGGGACAGGGACCGAGCTGAGATAGTTGGCACCACCAGTAACTAAATTTGCTAAACCCATGTTCAGACCCACCGTGGGGCGTTAGGCAGGTCATCCTGCCTTAATTCCCAAGTTCCAACATATTTCCATCCCTATTCGAATGGGGATTAACAGTGACGCATAAAACGGCAAACAACAAGAATAACAACAGCAACAACAAAAACAAATAGATAAAGTATGTGACAATGACGTGCGAGAGATGTGGCATTCTCAGCTGTCTGAATAATGCATATGTAGCTCTCATTAAAAGGGCGGTACACACAATTTCAAAACTGAGATTATTACAACAAAAACAGACCAGTCAGTTACTGACAAAAGCCAGATAGGAAAACTCGAGAACCAGTCTTGTGACTTAAGGAATTTGAGAGTCCATTTTGGGTCACCAAATCTTATAATTATGCACTGAACAGTGAGATGCAGAGTAATATGTATAATTATGTATTATTATTTTGAGTAAATCTGGTATGTAGAGTTTATTTTTAGGGCATAAAAGGCACCTGAGTGATGAGCAGATGGACAGATACCTTGAGAAATAAAGTAAATATACTGAGTAGTCGTGCAGATGAATCTGGTTATTAACTTTAAAAGTAAATTTTACCATCACTTTTCCGCATTGGGGGGATTTGGCCCCTGGACCTCCTTACCTAACCGAACTAACCTAACCTAATTACTTAGAAGGTAATTATGGGCCTTATCTCTACGTGTACTCTTTTCACACTTTTAAGTTCAAGCTTATCTTTACTATGCCTGAAATATTGTTTAATTTGTTTAATTAAAAATACAAATTAAATTAAGCTAATCGATGACAGACTGATTGCAGGAGGAAGGGAGGCTAGCATACTTACTCCATGTTCCACTGCGTGTTATAAGAATCGACTAATTGGGGCGGAGTGAGGGGACTGGGAATCCCCTCCCTTGTATTCACTCTTCCCAAAGAATCAGAGTATTTTGCCTTAACTCAGTCACTCCTCTTGTAAGGGGAAAATGGCTCCTGTATATAGATAGATATTCTTACCCCCCTGAGGAGGGGGGTAAGAATACTTCCTCCATTTCCCCTGCGTGTCGTAAAAGTCGACTAAATGGGGAGGAGCGAGGAGACTGAGAATCCCCTCCTCTGTATATAATTCCCACAAAAAGTCAAAGTATTTTCTTTGACTCAGCCACCCCCCCCCCTTATAAGGGGGAATATAGCTTTGGTATATGGATGGATGGATATAGATAGATCTAATAATTACTGATACAAGTAATAGCATAAATATAATCATTATTCATATATATATATATATATATATATATATATATATATATATATATATATATATATATATATATATATATATATACACAAGATCATATTTTATCATATACAATGACATCTGACAACCATAACATACAGTTTTCAAATATATAAAGTTCAATGATAATCCCCATTTCTCCGTAGTTCTGCTAAGTTTAGGAGTTTAAAGTCTAGTACGTACTCTCTCTCTCTCTCTCTCTCTCCTCTCTCTCTCTCTCTCTCTCTCTCTCTCTCTCTCTCTCTCTCTCTCTCTCTCTCTCTCTCTCTCTCTCTCTCTCTCTCAGAGCAAAGCATGAGTGTCATGAAGGCCCTAGATGTCCTTACACGGGAGATGGTGTTACCGGGGCATTTAAAGACTGCTGTTACTGGAACACTGACCAGGGCTATCTGCCTCATGATCCAACAATGGGAATGATTTTTGTTGTCAAAAACACCCTTGTCCAAACTGACGTGGAATTCTGGAAACCTATTGACTACCTGGGTATAGGTAAGTCTTTATAAACATTCTACAGCACACAACTACTTGGTGTCAGTGTTTAACCATAGTTAGAATGATAAATTTTATTGTTGTCTTTGGTGTGAAAATAATCTAAACACAGTGTATATAAGACATCAATTGCCAGAGAAGCGGATACTTAAATAATATACGTCGCACGACTGCTGTCATATCCTATACATTTCTAATAGTAATTCAGTAATAATAATCAACGGTTATTACGTAATTACTTCCAATATTACAACAGTGATTACTCATAATCTTAGGACCATAATGAAAAC
>JAXCGZ010013598.1:70000-72500 GCA_037179515.1 Halocaridina rubra
AATGGGCATTTGCCCTAAGGGGGTACATGTTCTAAGGGGCAATTGTCTTACCTTCGTGATATACTGAGTACATGTCATTAAAAAAACACTGTAATGATTAGATGGCATGACAATGACAAAGACAGGAATTCATAATGAAATATAATTCTCTAAAGGATATATCATATCATGGGTAAGGAAAATTTGAAGAAAAAAAATATCGCTCGTAATATGGTTGGTATGTCATATCATGGATGAGTAAACTCATTCACACGATGATAAAGTGTCATGTAATGAGTGCGGAAAGTGACTTAAAAAAATAAAACATTTATTACGTGGTCAAATACTATATACTGGTCAAAAAAGTAATGCAAATGGAAATTAAAATTAAAATGGCTAATTGTGAGGTCAGAAATATCCTTCAAATGGTATGTATAGTCTTCCAAAAGAAATTATAATCCATTTTGTAGGCTGAATCATACAAGGAGTAATATGTTATGCTAATAGAAATTATATTCATTTATTCGATCAGAGTCACATAATGGGTACAAAATCATTCAAAAAGATATTCTTTTATAACTGTGATACCGGGACGGGCAAGGAAATTTCCCCTCATCGGGCCCGGGCACCAAATAAACATGAGAGGGATAAAAACCAGTAGCTAGGTTAGGCAAATATATGAGTGAAAAAAAAAGACAGGCTGAAAGAATAGTCAAATAAAAGAAGACCTAGAATATAACAGGGTAAGGCCTTGAGATGACAATAGATCAATTTTTTAAGGATGAAAGGTCATAAGAATCAGGGATGAGAGAAACAGGAAGAGAGTTCCAGAGTGTGGAAGTGTATGAGCCATTATGTTAAAAGAATGATAGACAAGTCACCCAATGGGATAATGATTTCAGTGTGTGGTTAGAATGTCATATTCTGGATAGGAATAATAATTCTAAAGTATATATATATATATATATATATATATATATATATATATATATATATATATATATATATATATATATATATATATATATATTTCTATGAAGTGACATGCTACAACTTTTAAGCTGAGAATGTTTTAAGACGTCATCCATACGCCTTCCCTCAAAGATATCCAATTAAAAACATAAAACTCTCAAGAATAATTATATCATGAATAATAATATTTAAATACATCGCTTACTGTAATTTTAAGTAGAGACAAGACTTTGGCCCGATTTTTTAAACAGTGTAAACCTAGGATACCATATTGTTAGTTAGATACAGGGGATCCTAACCATACACAGAACCGCGTCAGACGCGTTTATGAAATTAATTTGTGTCTAGCTAACTAACAATATGGTATCCAAGGTTTACACTATTTAACAAATCGGGTCTTTATTGTAGAGTAAATTTCACACTTTTTTTTTTTTTTTTTTTTACAAAAATTTTGTATATTCTTTTTAGAAACGAGACCAAAGAACGAGAAACAGGAGACTTGGACGCGCTTACAATATTCACTGATATGCCTATAAACACAGCCTATGAGTAAGTTACCTATCAATTCTTTTTTAATGGGAAATGAGATTATAGATTTATATTCTACCTGTGGAAAACATAGCTGACAAGACATTCTTAAAACTGTTTTCAGGATATATAAATTACTGTGTAGTAATACTATCAACTATGTTAATATTTTGTAATGGCAAACGTTACAGTACAAATATTTTCTCTCAATGGGAAATGGAGATTCCAAGGCATTCTTAAATGTTCTTTTAGAATATATAATTTACTTTGTAATAATATCATAACCCATATTAATAATAATTAATTAGACACAAAATTTTTCGATTATTTTCTACGTGGGAAATATGACTGGCAGGCAATTTTTAATTGCTTTTTGGAATATATAAATATTGTAGTAATAATATAAAAGTTATTGTGACTAATTGCTGCACTCTTAACTGTATATGATACACTTATATTATGCTAAATACATCTGGTGTTGTCATTTTTACTGACAATTATAACGATGAAAGTATTTGTTAAAGGTATGCTCTACAAAGACATCAAGTACTGTACTAAAGTATCTTGCAATATATTTTCTATAAATAAACGACTAAGTTAATGTTATCATCCCGTTATTATCTTACTAGAACACATGACTAATCAAATATTGATAACTATATTTCTATAAATAAATTAAGTCAAATATATCAAAGCCGGTCAGTTTCTTCTTGGGAAGCATGACCTTTATAACTAAATCACAGAGCTTAGTAAAAAAAGTTATTATTAGTATTGATATTCATACAAACACACAAAAGCAAAACACAAACACACACAAACATATAATCTAAATATATTTATTTCTCTTTTCTCTAGCTTGGAGATCTGGAGTGCAAACAGTGAGGGACACAGCACAGAGTCCTCTATACTCCATGTTCCAGCTTCCGAGGAACGACCCAGCCCTCCAGTTCTACCAGCTGTTATATATCATAATGATGAAGACCTCTATGAACTTCAGTAAGGGATATATTGTTACTGAAAT
>JAXCGZ010013599.1:0-10000 GCA_037179515.1 Halocaridina rubra
ATATATATATATATATATATATATATATATATATATATATATATATATATATATATATATATATATATATATATATATATATATATATATATATATATATATATATATATATATATATATATATATATATATATATATATATATATATATATATATATATATATATATATATATATATATATATATATATATATATATATATATATATATATATATATATATATATATATATATATATATATATATATATATATATATATATATATATATATATATATATATATATATATATATATATATATATATATATATATATATATATATATATATATATATATATATATATATATATATATATATATATATATATATATATATATATATATATATATATATATATATATATATATATATATATATATATATATATATATATATATATATATATATATATATATATATATATATATATATATATATATATATATATATATATATATATATATATATATATATATATATATATATATATATATATATATATATATATATATATATATATATATATATATATATATATATATATATATATATATATATATATATATATATATATATATATATATATATATATATATATATATATATATATATATATATATATATATATATATATATATATATATATATATATATATATATATATATATATATATATATATATATATATATATATATATATATATATATATATATATATATATATATATATATATATATATATATATATATATATATATATATATATATATATATATATATATATATATATATATATATATATATATATATATATATATATATATATATATATATATATATATATATATATATATATATATATATATATATATATATATATATATATATATATATATATATATATATATATATATATATATATATATATATATATATATATATATATATATATATATATATATATATATATATATATATATATATATATATATATATATATATATATATATATATATATATATATATATATATATATATATATATATATATATATATATATATATATATATATATATATATATATATATATATATATATATATATATATATATATATATATATATATATATATATATATATATATATATATATATATATATATATATATATATATATATATATATATATATATATATATATATATATATATATATATATATATATATATATATATATATATATATATATATATATATATATATATATATATATATATATATATATATATATATATATATATATATATATATATATATATATATATATATATATATATATATATATATATATATATATATATATATATATATATATATATATATATATATATATATATATATATATATATATATATATATATATATATATATATATATATATATATATATATATATATATATATATATATATATATATATATATATATATATATATATATATATATATATATATATATATATATATATATATATATATATATATACATATATATATATATATATATATATATATACATATATATATATATAGATAGATATATATAGATATATATAGATATATATATATATATATATATATATATATATATATATATATATATATATATATATATATATATATATATATATATATATATATATATATATATATATATATATATATATATATATATATATATATATATATATATATATATATATATATATATATATATATATATATATATATATATATATATATATATATATATATATATATATACTAAGTCAAGTAGCTACCAACTACACACCACAGAAGGTATAAAAGGAATCCAACCTTATAGCTTATATCTGCTATACTTAGGGATGAACGCATTCTATATGAATGCCACTATGTTCATATTACAGATTCACCAACCTCACTCGTGGCTTCATTTTAGCATTTAATTCACTTCCCAATCTCATTTGGGTCATACAATAACCAAGCAAGCACGTTACATGTGTGAAAACATATGTATTCACATATGTAATGTGCTTGCTTGGTTATTGTATGACCCGAATGAGATTGGGAATTGAATTAAATGCTAAAATGAAGCCACGAGTGAGGTTGGGGAATCTGTAATATGAACATAGTGACATTCAGATAGAATGCGTTCATCCCTAAGTATAGCAGATATAAGCTATAAGGTTGGATTCCTTTTATACCTTCTGTGGTGTGTAGTTGGTAGCTCCTTGACTTAGTAATTATAAGTCCTAGGTTCGAGTCCCGGTCGGGGTAAAAAATTATTCTTATATATATATATATATATATATATATATATATATATATATATATATATATATATATATATATATATATATATATATATATATATATATATATATATATATATATATATATATATATATATATATATATATATATATATATATATATATATATATATATATATATATATATATATATATATATATATATATATATATATATATATATATATATATATATATATATATATATATATATATATATATATATATATATATATATATATATATATATATATATATATATATATATATAGATATATATAGATATATATATATATATATATATATATATATATATATATATATATATATATATATATATATATATATATATATATATATATATATATATATATATATATATATATATATATATATATATATATATATATATATATATATATATATATATATATATATATATATATATATATATATATATATGTATATATATATATATATATATATATATATATATATATATATATATATATATATATATATATATATATATATATATATATATATATATATATATATATATATATATATATATATATATATATATATATATATATATATATATATATATATATATATATATATATATATATATATATATATATATATATATATATATATATATATATATATATATATATATATATATATATATATATATATATATATATATATATATATATATAAACCTTTCCCCGTATATTTTACGTATTGCATTTGCGTCAGAAAGGAATATGTGCTTTATTTAAGAATTTAAGGCTGTTTTTACCAGATCAATCCGTCGAGAATGATTGGAGAGAGAAATTAACTTCATTGCAAAGTGTCTTCTTCCTTCGTATGCGAGCATCCAGAGGTCAACCTTCAAGCATCAGTTTATAAAACTTCTTCTCAAGATATTGTTGACACCATCCCCTTTGTAAGGGGAGTGACTGAACCAAAGAACTTGCATACTCCACAATGCAAGACATACCTCAATTACTTCTCTTAGCTTCTTTGTGACATACAGTTGCCACATTTCCCCATATTACCATCCTGATTGGGTCATTCACAATGTAGGAGGGCAAGGTATTCTGAAGTGAGGCTTGACAACCACAGCTTGTTTACCCCCATTGCTTCATGACATGATAACCACTTCCACAACCATCCATTGCTGTTCACTGTTCTACCATAAGTGAGTAATTCTGTTGGCCAGCATTACATTTTTACAGAGCCATATCCTCTCTAGCTTTTCCCTCTCTCTACTCCAGTCAAGCTACATACCACACTCCCAAATGACACCTCACCATTCCTTTCTTTCAAATCGGTGCAATCACATGAATCCTTCTTTTCACAAACATATTCCTCATCTCCTCCATTTTTCTTTCACTTACACCACCATCACTCACACTTAGAAACCCAATTACCAGGGTTCTCACTGGATTTCACCTGCCAGAATATCCCCATGCATATTGGTGCTCAATAGGAAAATAAAACATTGGAGGGGATTCCCAGCCCTAAGCTCTGCCTCATTTAGTCGACTTTCAGGACATGCAGGGGAACCAGTAGGTGGCATTGTTTTCCCACCACCCCAGAGCACAAAATGCCCTGGCGTAATTTAGATAGACTTGACAAGAAACATATTCATACTCATATCTATATACATGGATTCTCTGATTGATCCTGCCAACCAAAGATGTGATCAATGAGAGTGGATGTTGAGAAGCCCCATGAACTATAAACTTATTTTGGCAAAACTTAATTAGTTAGAAAGACTCGAAGGTTGAGGAGTTGTACTTCAATAGACACAAAATTACCTTTTCACAAGAGAATGATTTTAGAATACCGAATACATTGAAACTTATTGTAACTATTTTTATTCTATCTAGAATGCTGATATGTCTCACTAATGGAAATAGTGCTGGAATTTTCCCAGAATACTTTTTGTATTTTGCTTCTATTTTGAGAACCGTTTTACGAAGCACACACATAGAAAACTTTTACATGATATCTAAACAATTATTTCAAGAATTATGCCTTATATTAGCACATACGCTAGTAGAAGAATCCTAGTGTCGGAATAAATTTTAGTTTTTAATAGTATTGTTAAGCATCACGGCTTCATTGTGAATATATATACTCAAGCTCCAGGTACAACTCTAACAGACTGATATAGAGAACGACGGGAAGCATGTTTACATGTACTAGCTATGCTATGATATGAAGAATTTATCTGCCTTAGGTGTCTGGTTGGATATGGCAGCATGACATTGCATCTTGTAAAGCGACTTCGAGTCCCGTGATGGTCAATATATATTTGTGGAAAATGGTATTGTAAAACAGTCAACAAAGAACCTTCGGTATTGAACTACTAACAGAGATAAGTAATAGCGAAGCAGAATACATATGATGAAAAGGATGACTAGCAATGAACAAGTAAAGGCGTCTATGATCACCTACTCTTAAATAGCATTGCAAACTCACTCAATATTACTTATTGGCCTGAAATATGCAAATGAATTGGACGTTGAATTCTCAGCTTTATATCTAATAATGCTTTTTATTCGAAACTATTCCTTATTTCTGTGATCACTCCACTTGGGTAATATGTGTTTTAACACATGAACAGAATTTAGTCTTGTAAATACCTGGGGTAATTTCCTCCCTAACCTCCTCCTCCTATCTGAAATAGAGCTGTCTATACATGTTTCCACTGACCCATTTAAAATCTCTCACTATAATCTGCATACTGCAATTCGTTCCAAAAGTGGGATCTTTGCCTACTGCAACATTAATACTCCTACTGCGAGGCTCATGGACTTTGAAAATCCCGACTTTGATGTTCTCTGGCTAAAGGTCTATCTCTTCACTACCACTATCTTCCTTTGCATCTGCTACTGTTCTCCAAACTCTACAGAGTTTGTGTCTTTCTTTGAATATCTGTCCTCGTGCCATGAGTCCTTGCTATCTGCTCACTCACATGCCGAAGTTCTCTACATTGGAGACTTCAATTTACACCACAGTGAGTGGCCTCATTCTTCTCACACTGATGTGGGAGGAAGTGAGGCCATTGCTTTCTCTATTACTCACGATCTGGAGCAAATTATCAAACATCCTACTCGTGTTCCTGATCGTCACAAACATGCAGCAAACACTCTTCTCCTATTTTTTACTTCTAACCCTTCAAACTACTCTCATTCTCTGCTTTCCTCTCTTGGTAAATCTGACCACTCTATGATCTCAGTCTCTTCTATTTACGCTTCCCATCCATCAATTCCTCCTACACAGCGCCGCCTTTGGCACTTTGAGCGTACACAACATGAAAATTTGTGTAATTTCCTCTTTGACTTCCCATGGGATGACTACTGCTTTCGGTCCCGCTACTCTGATCAGGTAGCAATAAAAGTTGCCAAGATCATGACCAAGGGAATGGAGGTGCACATCCCCTTTTCTACAAAAACTTTATCTCCCCCTAAACATTGGTTTGACATTGCCAGTATCATGGCTATCCAGGCCTGGAATCGGGCACACCGATCTTACCAAGCCTCTCTTTCCAATTTAACTCGCTCTGCTTTTGTTGTAGCTAAGAATCATTGTACTGCTCAGATTTGAAGGTCTAAGGCTTACTTTATAAGAAGGAAAGTTGGTGACCTTAACTCCTCTCCCAATGATAAATGCTTCTGGTCCTTAGCCCAAAACCTTTCCAAAAACTTCTATATATATATATATATATATATATATATATATATATATATATATATATATATATATATATATATATATATATATATATATATATATATATATATATATATATATATATATATATATATATATATATATATATATATATATATATATATATATATATATATATATATATTTCTTTTTTATTTTATGATTCTAACACCAGGACGGGCATATCAAGCTTTCCCCCTCTCATATGTTCTGATGGTTCAATAGATTGCTCTCCCACTGACATAGCCACTTTCTTTGGCCTCATTTTCCTGCCAACTCTTCTATAAACAATTCCAACACACCTGTTCCTCAAGCTTTACCCCTCCCTTATCCTTTCTTCACGGTTCTTGCGAAACTTTCCCCAATGCTCATTTCTTGAAACGCCTTGAATCTAACTCACTTATCTCCAATCACCAGTGCGGCTTCCGCAAGGCAGGATCCATTGCTGATCTTTTGTCATATCTTACTCATGTATGGTTATCTTCTATGAGAAACTATGGAGAATCCTTTGTTGTCGCCCTTAATTTCTCTGAGGCTTTTGACAGAGTCTGGCACAATGCTCTGTTGGTCAAACTCCCTGCCAATGGCTTTACCCTTCTTTCTGTTCTCTGATTTTCAGTTTTCTTACAGACCATTTTATATCTGTAGATGTTGATGGCGCGACATGTAGCCCTTTATCTGTTACCATTAGTGTTCTACAGTGCTCTGTTCTTTCACCTACTCTGTTCCTTCTCTTCATCAATAATCTTCTACAGTCCCCATCTTCCTCTCTTCTTCATGCCTTTGCTGATAAATTTACCCATCACTTTTCCTCTACCTTTTCTTCACAACCTTCATCTGTTACTCTTAATCAGTCTTGCATCACTCTTTCATCTACTCTCAACTCCGATTTGCAGAGAGTATCTGAGTGGGGTACTCAAAATTTAGTTAAATTCAATGCCTCCAAGACACAGTTTCTTACTATTTCTTTATCTTCTTCTCCTCATGATAACCCAATTGGTCTCCGAAACTTACGAAATATCCCCTCTTATTTCTGTCAACATTTTAGGAATCCATATTAGCTCTAACTTGTCTTGGAGGAATCACATAATCCAAATTTCTAATATTCATTCAAAATATTGGGGGTTTTGTTTAGTTTTCGTCATTACTTTTCCTATTTACAGTTACTTAAAATCTATAAAGGTCTTATCTGTCCCTGCTTAGAATACTGCTCACACATTTGGTGTGCTTCTTCTTATACTTATCTTCTTGATAGGGTTGAATCTAAGGCAGTCAGACTCATTAATGATCTTTTTCTTACTTCAAATCTGGATTCTCTCTCTCTTAGCCGTAAGGTATCTTCCCTTTCTCATTTTTATCGCTACTACTTCCATCGCTCTGAAGAGTTGGGGAGTTGCATCCCTCCCGCACTGCCGAGGCCGAGTAACAATCGCCAAGCGACCTCATCTCAAAGGTACTGTGTGGAGATTTGTAGCTCGCGGATTGGTCTTTGCAGCGACTGCTTCTTCCCATCAACCTTCAGAATCTGAAACTGTCTTCCTCCTTCTGTCTATCTTAACTCTTATGACCTTTCATTCTTCAAAAAGTAGATCTATCGTCATCTCAGAGCCTATTCCTCCATATCTCAGGGTCCTCTGTACTTTGACTGTATTTTTCTGTCTGTCATTTTCCTTTGTGTCACATTTCCTCATCTCTTCCATGTCATTAACCTTTTTCTTTTTCTTCATCTTGGCATTTTCTCCTGCCTGTCCCGGTGTCATACTCGTAAAAAAACACCCATCTCTAATTATTTATTTGATGTACAATAATTAAGAAAGAAACACTGTCAACATAATTGTATATAAAATTATAATTTCTGAGTAATTTCTCAGTAAGATTATTAATGGTCAGTATACAAAGTTACCTAATAGTGTTTATATATTCAAATTCCGATTTTACCTCAGGCCTTTATAAAAACAAATGCTATTAATTTTATTATTTTGTTGCTTTTTTCAATTATATTAGTCTGATATTTTGTATTTTTAACTATTGAAATATAATTGTAACTTCATAATTTAAATGATTATGGGAGTCCAGTCAAAGAGATCTTAGGAATACCTTTAATTCAACGCCAATATTACAAAAAAGAATGAAACACAGAATGCGTAATTACGAAACACTGAAGGATTATATCCTGTACACAGCAAAGGCATTATTATTGGGCTCTTTCGTAATCAAAATAACGGAAAAACTATACATTGGCATTTGATTCCCAATTAGTGTTTTGCAGATTAAAGGATTAAGCTTAAAAAAAATTTCATCAATATAATGTTACCATATCATTTATTTTGCCTTTATATGGGAAAAAGTTTCTAACGTATAAAAAATCATGCAGAAGCTAACAAGAAGAGTTACAAAACACTTCCCATACAATAAGCTTTATTTAGAAAGAAAAATATTAAATGAGAATACATTATTAGTGTCTTCCTTCAGTTACGGTTCTTTTTCTCTGCCTACAGCTACACTGAATATTCTTGGATATTCATCACACATCTTTAATTATCCCTTCACATCTGACAAGCCATTACACTCTCCATCTCTGTTTCTCTTTATGTTTTCTTCGTTCCCAGGCCCGATGAGGGTTGTTTTATTTTATTACACTTTTAACACTACTTAAAAAATTAGCAAATGAAAATAAACAATAGAATGGTTATTAACTCCAGGTAGACACCAAACAGATTAATTTTTTTTTATATAATTCAAAACACTTACTGATTCTAATGTTGTCATTTTATGAACTGGAGTTTTTTTTCTTGGTGTTATTATTGTACCTGACAGTGGTGACGAATGGAGATAAAACTATAATTTATTAAAAACAACGCCCTGCTTTCCTTATTATAAATTAGTGATCAAAATATTTGCAGTCGATATTGTCTTGAATCATTTGCACAGAAATATAGATAAATATCTTTAGAAATAAAATCTTATGAAGGTCAAATCGTCAGTCAAGTAAGGAACCAATTCAGTAGTGTTTCTGGATTTCTCATATATAAAAAATAGCCACATGTGGGCGAAGGGATTACCAGATCACTACAATGAAGTATCCTTCATCGTTATTCTTTAGCTAAATATCTGAAGTGTATCTCATTATAAGTGAGTTAAACTACAAAAACATCATATTAATAGCAGCTTTCTTGGAGTCTGAACTTTCTACAGGTCGTTTGCATTAGCTGCTTAATTTCATGTAGAGATTACATTTTTTAACCTCGTCAATATATATATATATATATATATATATATATATATATATATATATATATATATATATATATATATATATATATATATATATATATATATATATATATATATATATATATATATATATATATATATATATATATATATATATATATATATATATATATATATATATATATATATATATATATATATATATATATATATATATATATATATATATATATATATATATATATATATATATATATATATATATATATATATATATATATATATATATATATATATATATATATATATATATATATATATATATATATATATATATATATATATATATATATATATATATATATATATATATATATATATATATATATATATATATATATATATATATATATATATATATATATATATATATATATATATATATATATATATATATATATATATATATATATATATATATGTGTGTGTATATATATATTTATATATATATATATATATATATATATATATATATATATATATATATATATATATATATGTATATATATGTATATATATATATATATATATATATATATATATATATATATATATATATA
>JAXCGZ010013599.1:27500-40000 GCA_037179515.1 Halocaridina rubra
ACGTATGGACTGTTTACGATTAGATAGATACTCGCTAAACCAGCTTGGATCAATATTTAAGTTAATACATTTACTTAAAAGAATTTCATGGTTTACACTGTCGAAGGCTTTTGATAAGTCTAATAAAATTAGCAAAGATATTTTTTTCATATCTATATTATTATATATACTATTCGTAACTTTAAGCAGTGCAGTTTCCGTCGAGAGTTTTGGTCTGAAACCATGTTGGCTAATCGTTAGTAGTCTATTTGATTCTAAATATGACATAAGTTGGCATGCAACAATTTTTTCTAATATTTTAGAGAAAATGGGTAGCAGGGAAATGGGACGATAGTTTGTCACATCTTCTCTGTCCCCCTTTTTATGCAGAGGTATTACATGTGATATTTTCCAAGAGTCAGGAAACTTTTTAGTAACAATGGAAGTGTTCATAATAGTTAGAATATAGGACGCAGTCATGGGTAGAGCATCTTTGATGAACTGAAATGGTATACCATCTGAACCATAAGAGCCAGAGTTTCTTAGGCTCTTTATGGTAAGAATTAGGGTAGCACAATCTATAGGATTTATCTTGAAGTACTCTCTTGTGTTTTCATTGGAAGAATTGTCATTTAAGCAATTACTCATATTCACTGAGTTGATGTTTTCTTGAGTGTTTTCATATGTATTTTTGCCAACGTTAGCAAAATAGTTATTAAAGTTATCTGCTTTGTATTTCAACTCTGTAATATTTTCATAACTTTCTGAGGTACTCTTTTCATTTGGTATCATGCTTATTATCACTTTCCATGTTGCTGCTGTATCATGTCCAGAGTCATTAAATTGTTTTTTGTAAAAGTCTTTTTTACTTACACTGATGAGAGATCTGACACGTTTCTTTTCTGTTTTATAACGTTCTCGGAGAGTCATATCATATCTATTCATTTTTAGCTCTTTTTGTATTTGATTTCTGATTTGCATTGCCTCTTTGATGTCATTAGTTAGCCAGGGGGCTGAGGGGCGGGTTATTTTTCTTGTTACAATGGGTGCACAACTATCTAAGCATTCAAGGAAGACTTTTGTTAAAATCTCAACCTGCAAATCGACGTTATCTGTGTATTTAATTCTATTAAGTGCATTTGTGTTGTTGATTAATGTTTCACAAAAGATATCAGGGGAGTAATTTTTTAGACACCAGAATGTCTTGAGGAGAGGCTTCCTTTTCGGCTTGTTTATGTTTAGCATAGCAATGTTTAGCATAGCAATGGTAAATCTCTACTTAGTCCTTCAGATAAATAAAAGTAAACAATAATTCAAAATTTTCACAGCCTATTATACAGAATATAATGTAAAGTGCAGAGATACGACCACTCTTAACTTCTTAAATTTATTATATCACAACAGAGATTCACCTTTTGGTTGAAACAATCAGATATTATCTCATTAATTTTCATTTACTATTAAGTTTACTTTGCTGGAATACCGTGACTTTAAACACCCTTTTGATCTTATATTATATTGATCGATGCACCCTATTGGACTTATAGTGCCATATGTCATCATGCCATCATTGATCCCCTCGCTCTAACACTGAAACTTTTACAGTTGCAATACTCAAGTAACCGTTGCTCCCCTTAAACAGTTGAATGCTGCGAAAATGTCCCTTGGAGTTCCGAGGGAATTTGTTTGACACTTTTAATTATATTTGTGCCAAGATAAGTTTTAGTTGAAAGATTGCAACTAATGCTTCCCTCACTCTTAGATAAGAAATTTTTCAAAATCATTAACTAATCAACCATTATTCCCAGAAACACTAGTCTGAAGTGTCAAGGAAGTATGAAGAGAAATATGAAATCTATATACAAAATCAATAATATCACTAATTTAGTATAGAGAGTTATTAATAAATTCCTCTATTGAAAATGCAGGATAAATAGAAAAATTATATTTAATCCATAAGAATTGATAGCTCTTATTATAGAGATAAGAGATGTAAGAGCTTGCAGCATGGTTAGATATATTTAGTAATGCAGGATTTGATAATATGTCTGTAAACTTGAGCTTGCAGATACGTTTTCTGTTATGATCCGGCACCACTGGTTTTTTGTTTACTTCACATTCTGGTAAGTGTCACTGTTTGATATCATAAATCCTTGTGTTACTTAATAACAGAGGTTAGGAGGGTCAGTCCAAAGCTATTGAATACAACATTTGACTGGGAACTTTGTAAGCAAATGAATACAAACGTTGAAGGAAGACATAGGATTTGATTTGCCCCACATTTCTACATTTTGTTAAGATAAACCACCATCTTGTCTACGGAAAGCCTATCAAGCTATGGACCCAGAAATCGGCTAATATTTGATGGTGTAGACAGTAGGTACGAATTGTGGAAAGTGAAGTTTTTATGCTTCCTGAGCACACAAAAACTCCATGACGTTTTGGCAGCCACCACTCCCAATGCTGAGAAAAAAGTGTAAGTTTTTGCAGATCTTGTGCAATTGCCTGGTGATAGGAGCCTTTTATTAGTCATAAAAGATGCCAAAGATAAAAGTAAGAAAGCTATCAAGATTATGCGTGATCATTACTTAGGCACAAGCAAACCAAGGAGCATTGCACTTCACACTGAGCTGACATCTTTCAATATGTGCAGAGACGAGCGATGCACGGACTACGTGATATGGGTGGAGATAGCAGCAATGTATTTGAAGACTGCAGGAGAAACCATTAGTGACAGTTTACTAGCGGCCATGGTATTGAAAGATCTACGCGCAGATTACAAGACACTTTGTCCTGTTGTGACGCACAGGGAAACGCCAATGACTTTTTAAGAATTCAAGGCAGCATTAAGAATTTTTTAAGAATTGGAAAAATGTCAAAATCCACAAAAGTCAAGTGGAGATAATGTGATGAATGTAAACAGTAAACCAAGAGGTAAAACAATAATGAAGTGTTTTAAATGTGGAAAAATTTGGACACAAGGCATATGAATATAGAGGTAGATGGTGTGAAATATGTAAAAGCCTTACCCATGACACAAACTATTCCAGAAATAAGAAAAAAAAATGCCATGAAAACAGGAAATAATAAGTCTAACAATGACTATGAAAATGGAGGGCACAATGAACATAGTTTTGCATTTGAAGTAAGTACTCACCCTGCTAATCTTTTTAGGAGCGATACTTTATTAGTTGACTGTGGTGCTACAACACACATTGTAAAGGATAGGTCCAAATTTCTAGATTTTGATGGTAACTTCAAGCCAGTTGATCATGATATTGAATTAGCTGATGGAAGTAGGATAAAGTGTGTTGTGCAAGGAAGGGGTGATGCTAGTGTAAAACTTTATGATATTAATGGAAAATTATATGTGATGATGAAGGATGTTTTATATGTTCCTTCTTATATCTCCGACATATTATCTGTTCAAGCAGTAACCGAAATCGGGCCACTGTAGTACTTGCCCTAAAATATGCAGACATGATTGCTCGAAATGGTAAGGCTAAATTTGATATTGAGAAAAGTGAGAAATAGTATTTCTTAAATAAAGTTTGTTCACTTAAGAAAAATAGTCATACAGTAGAAGAGTGCCATGAGAACTTAGATCACTGTAATATAAAAGATGTGATGAAATTAGAAAATGTTGTGTAAGGTATGCATATTTCTAGAAGTGGTAAAAGGGGTTTTCAGTGTGAAACATGCAGTATGGGTAAATTGTCTCAGAATAGAAGCAGGTCACCAGCCAAAAGAGCGACAAGATACCTAGAGCTAGTATACTGTGACATTGTGATTTAGCAGGTCCTATACACCCTATTGCAAGAGTGAATTTTAAGTGTGCAATATCATTTTTGGATGACTATTCTGGAATAAAAATAGTGTATTTCTTACGAAACAAAAGTGACACAGTAGCAGCTACAGAAAGATTTCTTGCAGACAGCTCTCCACAAGGTAATGTGAAACGAATGAGAACCGATGGAGGAACAGAGTACCTTAGCAGATTTCAGGTCTCTACTAGTGTAAAACCACATCAGGCAAGAATTCTAGGTCCTGTATTCCCCTCACCAGAATGAAACAGTTGATCGAGCATGGTGAACCCTTTTTGAGATGGCCAGATGTTTACTGTTGGAAGCAAAGTTACCAAAGAAGTTGTGAACATAGGCAGTGAAAACTTTAGCCTTCATTAGGAATAGGTGCTACTGTTCAAGAACAGATAAAAAACCATTTGAATCCTTATCGGGAGAAAAGCTTAACTTAAATAGCATGCACACATTTGGTATTGTATTTTAGGCCTATGTATAGATCAGCTATAACATGCACCAGATCAAAACAATGTTTGGAAAGTAAGATGTGTGAAATTTTATGAGAAATTTGTTGAAGTAGAGCTTCCAAGTGTTATAGATGAATATCTAAGACCCAACACACTGAAATCAAAGCCTGAAGAAGATATACAACCAGACGAAAATGTACAGTCAGAGATAAATGATAGAGAAGAATCAGGAGATAAATATGAGAGACGATATCCTCAAAGTGACAGAAGTAAACCCAAGTACCTGGAAGATTGTTTTGGATTTTGAAGGCGATGAATTGATGAATGTAGCAAAATCTTCGGTTCACTATTGCTACAGGATGTCAGATATTCCAAACACATACAAAGAGGCTTTCCAATCTCCTGAATCTCATCAATGGCAGAAAGTGATGGAGGAAGAAGTCAAAGCTTTGGAAGAGTATTACACATATGAATTAACTCCATTACCCGACAACAGATCAGTAATAGGTGGAAAATAGGCCTATGCGAAGAAGCTTAGTCCAGAAAATAAATAAGAGTTATTAAGGCAAATTGAAGTCGCCAACTGGTATGTGAACTAAAGAAATCATTCTATGGTCTAAGACAAAGTGGGTGTAACTGGAGCAATTTGTTGAACAGAAGTTTGATTGAGATGAATTTTGTACAGTCACTTGCTGATCCAGTTTTGAAGAGAGCATTGTAATTATTTTTGAATTTTTAGTTGATGATATTGTTATTGCTGCAAGTGATAATTATGCTTTACATACTATAAAGAAATGTTTAAGTGACACGTTAAAGTTGAATGATATGGGGAGATGGTCTTGGCTTTTAGGAAATAAATTTACTGTTGGTGATGGTTATATAATGATAAATCAAACTAAATATTGTAAAAAGATTCTTTGACAGATTTAATTTATGTGCCTTCAGAAGATACTTCAGATGTATTTACAAAACCTGTCTCAATGAATCAGCTGAAGACGTTTAATGTTATTAGAGGAGAAAATTAAGTTTAAGAAGTAATTGATTTGGTAACATGTTTGTATACTAACTTAAGTTTAAAAAGTAATGCAGGATTTGGTAACATGTCTGAATAGTTAAGCTTGCTGATGGGTGATGGGTATTCTGTTATGATCTGGCACAACTGTTTTTTTTTTTTGTACTTCACATTCTAACTGGTCAGTGTCACTGTTTGTGTTACCTAAAAACAGAGGTTAGGAGGTCCCGTCCAAAGCTATCCAATGTATCCTTTGATGAGGAACTTTGTAAGCTATTGAATACAAATGAGGAAGGAGAACATTGGATTTTATTTACCCCTTATTTCTACATTTTGTTAAGATAAACCACCATCATGTCTATGGTAATCCTAACAATCATTTACTTCGAATGCGAAAAGAATAAAAAATAATGAGTTTAAGCAAGTTTTCTGCTAATGTATATAATTATTCTTTCATCATATATGATAATAACCATGCTTTACCTTTGTAATTAATTTACTCATAGCATATTATCTATTGCTGCTTATTGCAACCTTTCTCACATTCTCATTTTGTGAAGTATGTGTGATGTCTCTTTACAAGCGTTATCTAAAAATTAAGGAAGACAAGGTTTTAAGGGGATAGCATTTCCAGTTTCAAGAAACCCTTATCAAATATACTGTGGCAATCTTAGTAACAAGGTTTTATTAGACATTGTAATTATCAAACGTAAGCAATTGCCCAACATGTTATGAAAAATAAATACAATATTTTTACATTATTAAACTGACCACTCACTTTTTCGTAGGAATCACTGAGTAGCAACTATGAAAGTATATTTCCACATTTAGCAGGATCCGTTTTATAGATAGGAAGTTCTTAGCAATATGATAAATAGTCCTCTATATATACTCACAAATTTGAGAGAGAGAGAGAAAGAGAGAGAGTTGCACACACACTCGAGAGAGAGAGAGAGAGAGAGAGAGAGAGAGAGAGAGAGAGAGAGAGAGAGAGAGAGAGAGAGAGAGAGAGAGAGAGAGAGAGAGAGAGAGAGAGAGAGAGAGAGAGAGAGAGAGAAATAATAATAATAATAATAATAATAATAATAATAATAATAATAATAATAATAATAATAATAATATAATAATAATAATAATAATAATAATAATAATAATAATAATAATAATAATAATAATAATAATAATAAACCTTTATTTCCAATGTACATTGGGTATTCAATAAAATACATATATATTCCAGAGACACATCTGTGGTGTACAATATAGACATACTAAAACAAACAAATCATAAAGATGAGTTTAACATTAAAAATTACAAGTAAAATCTTCCTTTAAGAGTAACTTCTTAAGATTACATTTAAAAGTCCTTCGTACTAATAAATCTTCCCCTTGACGGGTAGTTAACCCGGTAACTGAGTTTACCGTAGAAAAATTACACAACCAATCAGGAAGATTGTTTCTTAGGATATTAAAATTAAAGATACATATATCAAAAACATATTTATCTTTAATCTTTATCCATTCAAGATCTTTTAAAACAGGAGAAATGTGCTTGCCTTTTCTTACGTTGCCAACAGCCACTTGTGCTGAAAAGTTTTGTAACTTTGTATTCTTTGTAACTGAGTCTTATTTGTACATCCCCAAACTTTGAAACAGTAATTAATTAAACTCATAGCTAAGGACTGGACAATTATTATACGAGTTGATGTTTCAAATGAGTTTTTTACGCTATTTGGATATATTAGAGTACCTATTACTTTTTTATAAATTTCATCTATATGCATTTCAAAATTCATGTAACGGTCAAAATAGACAGCTAGGTTTTTTACCGAGTTCCTTGGATTAATGATATTACCGTTAAAATTTATACGAAGATTGTCACCAACTTCTGATAATAATTGTCTGGATCCGATAAGAATAGATTGAGTTTTAGTTTCATTAAGTAACAGACCATTTTTTAGAAAATAACGTTTAGCCATATACAAAATTTCTTCTGCTCTATGAATAAGATTTTCTAAATCATTAATTTCTCCTTCAATTAAGATTTGAGTATCGTCAACATATTGAATGACATAACAGTTAGGTAAATATTTTACTAGATTGTTTACATATATTAGAAAAAGTATAGGTCCTAGAATCGATCCCTGAGGAACCCCTAACAATACCTTCTTGCGACTTGAAACTACATTTTTTATTCTGGCTGACTGGTAGCGGGTTTTTAAATAGTTCTCGAACCAGCTTGGGTCAATGTTCATTTTTTTTCATTTTTCTAATAAAATTGTATGGTTAACAATATCAAAAGCTTTAGAAAGATCGAGTAGTAGTAGCAATGATATTTTCTTATTTATATTTTTGCATATTTCATCTGATATTTTCAATAAGGCAGTTTCAGTTGATAATTTTGGCCTGAAACCGTGTTGACTTTTTGCAATAAGTTTAGTTTTTTCAAGAAACCCAATTAACTGATTGGCAACAATCTTTTCAAGTATCTTTAATAAAATTGGTAGTAAAGATATTGGTCTATAGTTAGAGACGTCGTCAAGATTTCCACTTTTAAAACCAGGAATTACATGGGGATTTTTCCATAAATCTTGGTAAATATTGGTAACTATGGAAGTATTGATTATTACCGTCAGATAATATGCTATTACAAATAATGAATCTCTAATGAAACGAAAACAAATTCCATCTGATCCATATGCATTAGAGTCTTTCAGATTTTTTATTACTAAAATTATGTATTACAATCTACAGTAGTAGGTTTAAAGACATCATTACTTCTATTGAATGTACTATGTTCTTCAAAATTAACATTATTATTATTATTATTATTATTACCATCATCACTATTATAATTACCATTACTATCACCATCATTATTATTATCATCATTATTACCATTATTATTATTATTTTCACCATTATCAACTTTACTATTATTATTACTACTACCATCATCATCATTACTACCATCATTACTATTATTGTTATCATTCATTATTTCTTCCTTTGTTTTTTCAAATGTTTTGTTCCCCACTTCAGCGAAAAAATGATTAAACTCTTCTGCTTTAGCACATACATCTACCTCATCGGGTATAATTGATTGATTAATATTTTTATTACAGTTATTTGAAAGCATGGTTTTAGCAATTTTCCATGTATCAGAGATATTGCCTTTAGCGTTTTGGAATTCATTTTTGTAATACTGTTTCCTACTGCTACTTAATAATGAGTTTACCTGTTTCTTTTGCTCTGTATGCTTTTCTCTTAAAGGGATATTATCTCTTTGTAGTTTTACTTCATTTTGTAGTTTGTCTCTTTCTTTCATAAATTTTTTTATGTCATCTGTTATCCAAGGAGCTGGGGGACGAAATATTTCTCTTGTCACGAGTGGTGCACATCGATCTATACATGATGATCAGACACTGGTTAAAATTCTTACTTGTATATTTATATTATCGGTATTTAGAATTTCATTTAATTTATGTACTTCATTCATAAGTACTCTACAAAGTAATTCTTGTGAATAATTTCTTAAACATCTGAATGTTTTAAAGATTGGTTGTCTCTTTGGTTTGCGAATATTCAGGGACGTTACAATTTCCTCTTGGTCTGCTATAGGGCTTGGTTTTACGTCACACTTAGTTATCATATGTTTGGAATTAGTTATTACTAGATCGATTTGGGAAGCTGAAGTGGGAGTAATTCTAGTTGGTTTATTTATAACCTGTTCTAGACTTAAATTATTAATAAGTCTACTCATTTCATTTTCTCTTTTTAGTTGATCATCATTAAAATCGCCATATATAAAAACTGTTTTTTTTTTTAAATTATCCCCTTAAAAACGTCCAAAATATAGCTAAAAGAGGTTACCGGGGCTTTAGGGTGGTGGTATACGCAGCCTATGATAATAGAAGTAAACTTTCTATGTTGGACTGAGATCCACTTATCTTCCACTCCTTCGTGCTTCTCAATTTCAAGATTTAGTTCAGTGGCCTTCAAATAATTTTTGACAAATAAACATACACCCACCTCTACCACTGTCATAGCGATAAATATTATATGAAGGAATATTAATAAATGCATTATTAATTGACCGATACAGCCATGATTCGCTAATGCAAAGAACATCAATATTTTCTTGTACAAGCATAAGTTCAATTTCTAGTATGGGATAACAGAGATTGTGCATTTATGTGTACAACAGATAATGTATCACTAGATGTACAAGTAACTATCACATCGGCACTGCTTTCTTGGCCATGATTCTAATAATAATCATTATTTTTACATAATTTACTCTTATGACCATATTTATGACATAAATTACATTTAACTTTATGATCAAATCTACAATTAGATTGGCGGTGATTGAACTCACCACAATTATAACTTCCATATCTTTGACTTTGCACATAATCATAATTCCTTCTTTCTCTATTTTGTTTGTAAGTATGACTTAGCCTAGAGTTGGTATTGCTGTATCGTCCCTGGGAGCCAGTATCACCATGTCTACCACGCGAGAAATTATTATAATCATAATCCCTTCTTTCTCTATTTTGTTTGTTAGTATGACTTAGCCTAGTGTTTGTACTGCTGTATCGTCCCTGAGAGCCAGTATCACCATGTCTACCATGCAAGAAACTATTTTTGACTCCCGTATTTTGGCCTCTATTTTGATGAAATCTAACTGTATTGCTAACTTTAACATTCATGTTCACTCTATTGTCGCTACCTCCTCTGTCTCTTTTACCATTAGATTTCATTTTATAGTTGCTAGCATTAAACAAATTTGACTTTACTGTTTTCCAATCTTGGCAGATAAAGTCACTTGTACAAACAGAAGAAATAGCATCCAATAGTCTGATTGCTCCAATTCTACTAAGTAAATCATTATCCACATCATCTCGAATTTCGTAACAGTTAATATCAATATCACCAGTTCCAAGTTTGAAAAACTCTGCTGTCTTAATGAATGTAACCCCATTGTTATTACACCATTCATGCAACTGAGTATTATATTGATGTATTCTATCAGGCAAACCACTTGTCTTCAAACTTGGGACTAGTTCACAAACTTTGAACTCAATAGGTTAGGTTAGGTTAGAGCCCAAGAGAGAGAGAGAGAGAGAGAGAGAGAGAGAGAGAGAGAGAGAGAGAGAGAGAGAGAGAGAGAGAGAGAGAGAGAGAGAGAGAGAGAGAGAGAGAGAGAGAGAGAGAGAGAAGAGAGAGAGAGAGAGAGAGAGAGAGAGAGAGGCTCTGAAGGCTTTGAAATACGATTTTAGATATTAAGAGATTATTATCTCTGTCAAGAGTCAATCTGCTATATCACCTATTTCATATTTACCAAAGAAAAGTCCTTTCGAAGATAAAGGAAATATAACTTTAATTTCCGGCTTATATATAAGCTGATTCTCTCTTTTCTTAAATTATTGCTTTCTTTTTCTCTAGATATCGATGGATGCTACAGTGAATATCAATATTAAACACTACATTTGCTATGTTGCTAGATTCCTTCAGCAACAAAATTAGCTCTCCTCCTAAATCTCCTCTTGATACTCCCGTCCAACTTAGTCCCTCTTCCTTGAGTACCTGTAAAAAGTGCTTCACAATGAAGCACAGAAAATCTACCATGCAACTTGCCGCCTGACGTGCTTTTTGGTATCTTTTGGTGTTTTCAATGACTTCCACACTTAATGACCTTTTCCTGTTATTCTGATAACTAGAAGACCGAAAGGTTCAAAGGAAAATTTTGTCTCTTGGGCAGAGTTGAATGAAGTCTCTTCTCATACAGAGGTAAAAAAGTCAAAAAATCAATGCGATTCTCTATAGCTATGATTCATTGGAGTAATGATACTGCAACTGCCGATGCAAGATCTACCCTAAGGGCTCAAGTATCTTATACGTAACATTTCCATATTATCAAATCACATGTAGGAAAAAAGGATTGATAAATATTATTAACAAGTTAATTTTATTCTATCTATCTATATATCTAACTAATAGCTTTTTCTCTCCATCTGTCTATCTAAGTAACTAGCTAGCTAGCTATCTACCTACTTATCTATGTTTATAACTATATCTCCTTATCTATCTATCTATCCATAAGGCTAACTATCTATCTAACTCTCTGACTAACTAACTAAGTACCTCACTATCTGTCCATCTAACAAAGTAAGTAACTAACTAGCTAGCTAACTGACTAAGCATCTATCTTCCTATTTCATTCTCTCACTCACTTTAACTAACTAACAAAAACTCTCTCGCTCTAGGTAATTAATTATCTAATTAACTAATGTCTATCTATCTCTGTCTATCTATATAATCATTAATCAAATGTATCTAACCTAGCCAAATAATTTAACCAACTAACTAACTAATTATATATATATGTATCCAACTATATCTATTTGTGTATCTATCTAATTGACTACAAATATGTCTAACATATTACCTCCCAAATTAACTACTTATATATATGTATATATTTACCTATCTTTTTATCTATCAGTCTAACTAACAGTCTATCTATATATCTCTGTATTTATCTATATATATATCCATATTTTTTTTTTAAGAGGTTGACACCGGGACAGGCAGAAACTGCCATCATCAATAAAGGCCCGGGCCCGAGAAAATACAAAGACGAAGGAAAAAAAAAGGTTAAGGGTAAGGCAGAGATGAGGTGATGTCTCACTAAGGAAAACGAGAGACAGAAAAAAAACAGTCAAAGTATAGAGGACCTAGAGATATGGAGGACTAGGCTTTGAGATGGCGATAGATCTGCTTTTTGAAGGATGAAAGGTCATAAAAATTAGGAAAGACAGAAGGAGGAAGAGAGTTCCAGAGTCTGGAGGTAGATGGGAAGAAGCAGTCGCTGCACTGACCAATCAGCGAGCTACAAATCTCCATACAGTACCTGTGAGATGAGACCGCTTGGTGAGTGTTATGCGGCCTCGGCAATGGAGGAGGGATGCAACTTGCCAACTCTTCAGAGCAGCAATGGAAGTAGTAGCGATAGAAAAGCGAAAGGGGAGATACCTTACGGCGAAGTGAGAGAGAATTCAGATTAGAAGTAAGAGAAGGATCATTAATTAGTCTGACGGCCTTAGATTCAACCCTATCAAGAAGATAAGTAAAGGAAGAAGCACCCCAGATGTGTGAGCAATATTTTAAGTAGGGGTGGATAAGACCTTTGTAAATTTTAAGTAACTGCAATGAGGAAAAGTAATGACGAAAACG
>JAXCGZ010013599.1:45000-50000 GCA_037179515.1 Halocaridina rubra
CCAGGAGGCAGGTACACCAATCTTACCAAAAATCTCTGTCCGATTTAACTCGTTCTGATTTTATTGTTGCTAGGAATCGCTGTACTGCTCAGATTTGAAGGTCTAAGGCCTCCTTTACAAGAAGGAGAGTTGATGATGTTAACTCCTCTTCCACTGACAAATGCTTCTGGCCCTTAGCCAAAAACCCCTCCAAAAACTTCTATAACTCTAACTTTCCCCCTCGCATTCATTCTGATGTTTCCATTACTTGCTCTCCCACTGACAAAGCCACTCTCTTTGGCTTTCATTTTTTGCCAGCTCTTCTATAAACGTTTCCATTGCACCTGTTCCTCAATCTTTACCCCTCTCTAACCCTATGTTCTAATTTATCCTTTCTTCCCTCAAAGTTCATAAAGTTCTTTGCTCGCTAAAGACGAACAAGGCATCTGGTCCCGATGGTGTCTCTGCAAGGTTCCTTAAGGACTGTGCAAATGAATTGCCTCCCGTGCTTTGCCGTCATTTTTGCCTCATTCTGTCAACCAGTATCTATCCTTCATCTTGGAAGCATGCTCTAGTTTAACCTGTCCCTAAGAAGGGTGACCGCTCTATTCCTTCAAACTATAGACTATTTGCCCTAACCTCTTCTATTGCTAAAGTTTTTGAAACTTTGCTCAATACTCATTTCTTAAAACACCTTGAATATATCTCATTTATCTCTGGTTACCAGTGCGGCTTCTGCAAGGCAAGATCCACTGGTGACTTCCTGTCATATCTTTCTCATGTATGGTCATCCTCTCTGGGGAACTATTGGGAATCCTTTGTCGTCGCCCTTGAAATTTTTAAGGCTTTTGACAGTCTGGCACAAGGTTCTGTTGGCCACTCACCCTGCCTATGGTTTTACCCCTTCTTTCTGATTACTGATTTTCAGTTTTCTTCCTGACTGTTCTAAATCTGTACTTGTTGATGGCGCGACATCTAGCCCTTTCTCTGTTACCAGTGGTGTTCCACAGGGCTCTGTTCTTTCACCTACTCTGTTCCATCTCTTCATTAATTATCTTTTACAATCCCCATCTTCGTCTCTTCTTCGTGCCTTTGCTGATGTTTCTACCCTTCACTTTTCCTCTGCCATTTCTTCACAACCTTCATCTGGTATTTATAATCAGTCTTGTATTATTCTTTATTCTACTCTCAACTCCGGTTTGCGGAGGGTTTGTGGATGGGGACTTCAAATTTTAATTAAATTCAATGCCTCCAAGACGCAATTTCTGGCTATCTCTTTATCTTCTTCTCTTCCTCTTAACTCTATTGGTTTCGAAGCTAATGAAATTTACCCTTTTATTGCTATCAACATATTCGGAATCCATATAGCCTCTAAATTTTCTTGGAGGAATCACACAATCCAAATTTCTAAATCTTCATGTAAAAACTTGGTGTTTTTTTTTTCGCTTCCATCAGTGTTTTTCCTAATTACAGCCTTAAAATTTATAGGAGTCTTATCCGTCCTTGCTTAGAAATGCTTCTCACACATCTGGGGAGCTTCTTTTTATGCTTATCTCTTTGATAGGGTTGAATCTAAGGCAGTCAAATTCATTAATGATCCTTCTCTTAAACCTAATCAGGATTCTCGCTTTCTTCACTGGTAAGCTATCTTTCCTTTCTTTATCACTACTACTTCCATCGCTGCTCTGATGAGTTGGCGAGTTACAACCCTCCCCCACTGCCAAGGCTGCATAACACTCGCCAAACGGCCTCATCTCACAGGTACTGTGGAAATTTGTAGCTCACGGATTGGTTGGTGCAGCGACTGCTTCTTCCCATATACCTGCAGATGGAATTCTCTTCCTCCTTCTGTCTTTCCTAATTTTCATGACCTATCATCCTCTAAATAGAAAATCTATCGTCATCTCAGGATGTAGTACGCCATATCTTTGGGTATTCTGTACTTCGACTGTTTTTTCTGTCTGTCATTTTCCTTTGTGTGATATTACCTCAACTCTGCATTGTCCTTCACCTTTTTATATTCCTTCATCTTGGTGTTTTCTTGTGCCCAGACCTTTATTGATTAGGGCCATTTTTGCCTGTCCTTGTGTAAAAAAAAAAATTATATATATATATATATATATATATATTATATATATATATATATATATATATATATATATATATAATATATATATATATATATATATAATATATATATATATAATATATATATATATATATATATATATATATATATATATATATATATATATATATATATATATATATATATATATATATATATATATATATATATATATATATATATATATATAATATATATATATATATATATATATATATATATATATATCTATATATATATATATATATATATATATATATATATATATATATATATATATATATATATATATATATATATATATATATATATATATATATATATATATATATATATATATATATATATATATATATATATATATATATATATATATATATATATATATATATATATATATATATATATATATATATATATATATATATATATATATATATATATATATATATATATATATATATATATATATATATATATATATATATATATATATATATATATATATATATATATATATATCTATATATATATATATCTATATATATATATATATATATATATATATATATATATATATATATATATATATATATATATATATATATATATATATATATATATATATATATATATATATATATATATATATATATGAATCACTTTTTACCCCGACCGGGACTCGAACCTAGGACTTTTGATTACTAAGTCAAGGCGCTACCACTACACCACAGAAGGCTAAAAGGAATCCAACCTTATAGCTTATATCTGCTATACTTAGGAATGAACGCATTCTAACTGGATGCCACTATGTTCATATTACAGATTCCCCAACCTCACTCGTGGCTTTATTTTAGCATTTAATTCAATTCCCAATCTCATTCGGGCCATGAAATAATCAATTAAACACATTACATATGTGAAAACATGAATCATTTTTTACCCCGACCGGGACTCGAACCTAGAACTTATGATTACTAAGTCAAGGTGCTACCACTACACCACAGAAGGTTAAAAGGAATCCAACTTTATAGCTTATATCTGCTATACTTAGGAATGAACGCATTCTAACTGAATGCCACTATGTTCATATTACAGATTCCCCAACCTCACTCGTGGCTTCATTTTAGCATTTAATTCAATTCCCAATTTCACTTGGGCCATGATATAACCAATTAAGCACATTACATATGTGAAAACATGAATCATTTTTTACCCCGACCGGGACTCGAACCTACGACTTATGATTCCTAAGTCAAGGCGCTACCACTACATCACAGAAGGTTAAAAGGAATCCAACCTTATAGTTTATATCTGCTATACTTAGGAATGAACACATTCTAACTGAATGCCAATATGTTCATATTACAGATTCCCCAACCTCACTCGTGGCTTCATTTTAGCATTTAATTCAATTCCCAATCTCATTCCGGCCATGAAATAACCAATTAAGCACATTACATATGTGAAAACATGAATCATTTTTTACCCCGACCGGGACTCGAACCTAGGACTTATGATTACTAAGTCAAGGCGCTACCACTACACCACAGAAGGTTAAAAGGAATCCAACCTTATAGCTTATATCTGCTATGCTTAGGAATGAACGCATTCTAACTGAATGCCACTATGTTCATATTACAGATTCCCCAACCTCACTCGTGGCTTCATTTTAGCATTTAATTCAATTCCCAATCCCATTCGGGCCATGAAATAACCAATTAAGCACATTACATATGTGAAAACATGAATCATTTATTACCCCGACCGGGACACGAACCTAGGACTTATGATTACTAAGTCAAGGCGATGCCATTACACCACAGAAGGTTAAAAGGAATCCAACCTTATAGCTTATATCTGCTATACTTAGGAATGAGCGCATTCTAACTGAATGCCACTATGTTCATTTTACAGATTCCCCAACCTCACTCGTGGCTTCATTTTAGCAATTAATTCAATTCCCAATCTCATTCGGGCCATGAAATAACCAATTAAGCACATTACATATGTTAAAACATGAATAATTTTTTACCCCTACCGGGACTCGAACCTAGGACTTATGATTACTATGTCAATTGCTTAATTGGTTATTTCATGGCCCGAATGAGATTGGAAATTGAATTAAATGCTAAAATGAAGCCACGAGTGAGGTTGGGGAATCTGTAATATGAACAATTTGTTTGCTTAGTTTGTTATTTAGTAAGTAAGTTGGTTAGTGAGTCACTTTAGTAATATTTCTTAGCCAGATAGTTAATTTAGTTGGATCTTTGGTAAGATTAGGTAGTTAGTTTACTTACTTAGTTTTTTTAGTTAGTTAGTTAGCTTAGTTAGCTAGCTAGCTTTTCTTAGCAAGCTACTTAGTGAGCTTAGTTAGCTAGTTTAGTTAGTTACTTAAGTTATTTAGTTAGCTTTTTTATTTAGTTAGCTAGGTAGCTTAGGTGATTAGTTAGTTTTCTTTTGTTAGTTAGTTTTGTTACTAAGTTTGTTAGATGGTATTTACCTAATTAGATAGCTATATACACAGCTAGTTAGTTAGTTAGTTAGTTTGTTAGTTTATTAGTCAGTTAGTTAGTTAGTTGATTAGTTGGTTAGTTGGTTGGTTGCTAGGTTGGATGGATGGATAGATGAATGGATAGATGGATGGATGGATGGATGGATGGAGGGATTGATAGATGGAAGGAGGAGGGAGTAAGGAAGGGAGGAATGAAGGAAAAAAGGGAGGGAGGCCTGAATGGAGGAAGGAAGAGGAAGGAAGGTAGGGAGGAATGGAAGGAGGAAGGGAGGAAGGGTGGAAGGAAGGGAAGGAGGAATGGAGGAGGGAAGGGAGGGAGGGAGGAATGGAGGAAGGAAGAGAGGGAGGGAATGATGGGGAGGTAGAAGGTTGGTAAGT
>JAXCGZ010013599.1:55000-57500 GCA_037179515.1 Halocaridina rubra
GTGGTAGCGCCTTGACTTAGTAATCATAAGTCCTAGGTTCGAGTCCCGGTCGGGGTAAAAAATGATTCATGTTTTCACATATGTAATGTGCTTATTTGATAATTTCATGGCCCGAATGAGATTGGGATTTGAATTAAATGCTAAAATGAAGCCACGAGTGAGGTTGGGAATCTGTTATATGAACATAGTGGCATTCAGTTAGAATGCGTTCATTCCTAAGCATAGCAGATATAAGCTATCAGGTTGGATTCCTTTTAACCTTCTGTGGTGTAGTGGTAGCGCCTTGACTTAGTAATCATAAGTCCTAGGTTCGAGTCCCGGTCGGGGTAAAAAATGATTCATGTTTTCACATATGTAATGTGCTTATTTGATAATTTCATGGCCCGAATGAGATTGGGATTTGAATTAAATGCTAAAACGAAGCCACGAGTGAGATTGGGAATTTGTAATATGAACATAGTGGCATTCAGTTAGAATGCGTTCATTCCTAAGTATAGCAGATATAAGCTATAAGGTTGGATTCCTTTTAACCTTCTGTGGTGTAGTGGTAGCGCCTTGACTTAGTAATCATAAGTCCTAGGTTCGAGTCCCGGTCGGGGTAAAAAATGATTCATGTTTTCACATATGTAATGTGCTTATTTGATAATTTCATGGCCTGAATGAGATTGGGAATTGAATTAAATGCTAAAATGAAGCCACTAGTGAGGTTGGGGAATCTGTAATATGAACATAGTGGCATTCAGTTAGAATGCGTTCATTCCTAAGTATTGCAGATATAAACTATAAGGTTGGATTCTTTTTAACCTTCTGTAGTGTAGTGGTAGAGCCTTGACTTAGTAATCATAAATCCTAGGTTCAAGTCCCGGTCGTGGTAAAAAATGATTCATGCTTTCACATATGTAATGTGCTTATATATAAATATATATATATATATATATATATATATATATATATATATATATATATATATATATATATATATATATATATATATATATATATATATATATATATATATATATATATATATATATATATATATATTGTTCCGGTTCCGGTTTTACGTCACGGACTCCCTTATCAACCAAGGTCTAGGACGGTTGCCTTCTTACGAAGGACTTGTTTTGGCAGATGTAATCCTTACGCTGAGTGCATGCCTTTGCTAACCTCAGACCGTGACGGGGCGCGAACCCTTGACCTGACGCCTCAGAGTCGGAGACGTTACCGACTGAGCCACGGTGACTACATACATATATATATATATATATATATATATATATATATATATATATATATATATATATTATATATATATATATATATATATATATATATATATATATATATATATATATATATATATATATATATATATATATATATATATATATATATATATATATATATATATATATATATATATAACCAATTGAGCACATTACATATGTGAAAACTTGAATCATTTTTTACCCCGACCCAGACTCGAACCTAGGACTTATCATAACTACATCACTAAGTAACTAACTAAATCACTTAAGTAACTATTTAACTTACTAAATCACCAATCTAACTATCTCTCTAACTAAACTAATTAATTCACTAAACTAACTAAACTAACTAATTACACTGGCTAGCCAACTAACGGAAGTAACTAAACTAAACTAACAAAGCAATCTTAGTAACCAAATATATAACAAGACTATATAGCTGTCTTATTAACTTAGCTAAGTTAACTTTCTTCACTAATTTGCAAATTAACTTGACTAACTTTGCTTACTAAACTAGCTAACTAACAAACAAACTTAGGAATTGACTAAGAAAACTAACTAAGCTAGCACAACTAATTAACTGACTAAGTAAGCTAACTAGCTACCAGTTATTTATCTAATGACTGTAACTCACAAAAAAGAAAGTAACCAACCTAAGTAAACTAAGAGACTAAGCAGCCTTAGAGATATCAAAGGCGACGACAATGGATTCTTCGTAGTTCACCAGAGAAGATGACCCTACATGAGTCAGATAGGACAGGAGGATACCAGTGGATCTTGCCTTCTGGAAGCCATAGTGTTGATCGGATATAAACGAGTTACATTCAAGACGTTTCAAGAAGTGAGAATTGAGCAAAGTTTCGAAAACTTTAGCAGTAGAAGAGGTTAGGGCTAAAATTTTATTTTTATATAAGGGAAATATTTATTAGTGCTCATACAGAACTGATTTTTATAATATTTCTTTAGTAAAATTATTTTCTATTTACAATTTCTTTTTAAAGATTTATTATTTAAGAAATTCAAATAGCAAATTACAATGAGAATGCGCTTTCACTGATTACATCCTCCCATTGATCAATGGCAGCCTAACTTTGTGAGATTTTCTACTCTGAAGTTTATTTTTTTTCCAATCCCATGAATATTAAACACTGATTATGATATACACTAAGCAATTTAACACCTGCTTTGCACAACTTTAGACTTTCTTTCAAATTCAATATATCTTAGAGTTA
>JAXCGZ010013599.1:65000-74790 GCA_037179515.1 Halocaridina rubra
GAAAAAGATGGGGACTGTAGAAGATCATTGATGAAGAGAAGGTACAGAGTAGGTGAAAGAACAGAGCGCTTTGGAACACCACTGGTAACAGAGAAAGGGTTAGATGTCACGTCATTAACAACTACAGATATAAAGCAGTCAGAAAGAAAACTGGAAATCAGACAATAGAAAGAAGGGGTAAAGCCATAGGCAGGGAGTTTGGCCAACAGAGCCTTGTGACCGACTCTGTCAAAAGCCTTAGAGATATCAAGGGCGATGACAAAGGATTCCCCAAAGTTCCTCAGAAAAGATGACCATACATGAGAAAGATAGGACAGAAGGTCACCAGTGGATCTTGCCTTGCAGAACCTGTACTGTTTATCGGAGATAAGTGAGTTAGATTCAAGGAGTTTCAGGAAGTGAGCATTTAACAAAGTTTCAACAAATTTAGCAAAAGAGGAGATTAGGGCACTAGGTCGGTAGTTTGAAGGACTAGACTCTAGTCCTTCAAACTACCGACCTAGGGGTGTGCAACCTTTTTTCCCAAAGGGCCACTAGTCACGACTCTGTTGGTATGGAGGGCCACATAACCTTACTATTTCATGCTATATACAACCATCGAAGACATATTATGTGAGATTATAGTAATAAAGATAGATAATTAGTTTGTTACTGATTTTATTTAAATTGGGATCACAAAAATAAGAATTGTCTGAAACAAAAGTATTTTCCTTACTATAAATGAGCAAATGAAAGGCTTCTTCTTCTTCCTCTATTTGCGTTCCCATTTTCATATGGGGTCGCATATCTTCACTAGTCGTCTCCACTGGTCCCGGTCCATCACTTGCTCCTCCCCCAGCTGTCTCTCTCTGAGATCCTCCTTCAGTCGGTCCTTCCACCGTAGTTTAGGTCTTCCTCGTCTACGTCTGCCCTCCACGTCCATCTCCACCACTCTCACACCCACGTAGTCTTCTTCTCTCCTCTTCACATGACCGAACCACTGTAATCTCCTCTCCTGCGCTTTCGCCGACGCCTCCACCACCTTCACTGTACCTCTGATCCGGTCATTTCGTATCCTGTCCTCCCTCGTCACCCCACACATCCACCTCAGCATTCTCATTTCTGCGACATCTATCTTCCTTTCTTGAACCTTTTTCACCGGCCACGTCTCTGCTCCGTACAGCAACGCTGGTCTCACAACTGACTTGTACACTTTTCCTTTCACTCTAGCACTGATTTTCTTGTCACATAGCACCCCTGATGTTCTCTTCCAGCTGTTCCCCGCTACCTGGATCCTATGATTAATCTCTCTCTCTAGGTCTCCATCTTTCGTTACGTAGGAGCCGAGGTATTTGAAGGCGTCTGCCTTTGGGAGCTTGTTGTCTTGCATGAACATGTCGCCTCCTTGTGTCACATTGCACTCCAGGTACTCCGTTTTCTGTCTGCTCACCTTCAGTCCGTAATCCTCCAGCAAACCCCTCCATAGCTCCAACCTCTCTTGCAATTCTTCACGGTTCTAGGAGACCAAAACAATATCGTCTGCAAAGAGCATGCTCCATGGTGCCTCCTTTGTCACTTCCTCCACCATCACATCCATGAGAAGGTTAAGTAGATATGGGCTAAGAGCTGATCCCTGATGGAGTCCAACTTTCACCTGAAAAGGCTCTGTAGTGCCAACTGTACTTCTTACTCTTGTCGTGGCTTCCCTGTATTTGTCCTGAACTATCTTGACATACTTCTCCTTCACTCCATTTGACCTCATACTCCTCCACACCTCGCTTCTTGGGACCCGATCATAAGCTTTTTCCAGGTCAATAAACGCCATGTACAGCCCTCTTTGCTTATCTCTATATTTTTCCATTGTCTGCCTCATTGCGAATACTACATCCATTGTTCCTCGACCTTTCATAAAACCAAACTGCTCACTACAAACTTCTGTCTCCTCCCTCAGCCTTTTATCCAACACTCTTTCCAGCAGTTTCATAGTGTGAGATGTTAGCTTAATTCCTCTATAGTTGTTGCAACTCTGGATATCTCCCTTTTCTTTGAAAATCGGTATCATTATACTATCTCTCCACTCGTTCGGGATAGTCTCTTCCTTCATCACCATGTTCAGGAACTTTGTCAGCACCCGTATCCCTTCTTCGCCCAAACTCTTCCATACCTCTGCAGGAATCTGGTCTGGCCCTACTGACTTTCCATTTTTCATCTTCTCCAACGCTTCTCTGACTTCCGCCTCACTCACAGGGTCTACCTCTCCCTCCATTCCCACTCCTTCACCTCTTCGTATTCTTGGATTTTCCTGATTTAGAAGTTCTTCGTAGTAGTCCTTCCACCGCATTTTAATCATGTCGGGGTCAGTAAGCACTCTTCCGTTCTTATCCTTGATTTGCTTTATTGATGTTAGGTCCTTTGTCGATATGTTCCTTTCTTTTGCTAACTTATAGTTTCTCTTCTGTCCCTCTGTTTCAAGGTTCTCATACATATCCTGCAGTGCTACTGCACGCGCCTGTGCTACAGCCCTCTTCGCCTCCTTATTTGCATCTTTCAACATAGCTTTACGCTCCTCTGTTCTTTCCCTGTCGTAAGCTTTCTTCATCTCTTTCTTCTTTTCTATCTTCTCTTTGCAATTTGAGGACCACCACCAAGACTCTTTTCCGTTTCTCGGCTTCTTTCCAGATGACTTTCCGAGGACTTCCTCTGCCGTACTCCTGATCACTTCACTGTTCCTTTTCCACCACCGATCCACCTCCTCTGCCTCTTCTATCTTTTGTAGTGCTTTCCTCTTGAACTCCTGCCGCACCACCTCATCCTTGAGTTTTCACCACTTGATCCTAGGTTCTCCCCTCTCGACTCCGGTCCTTCGCGTCCTTACAACCAGCTTCGCCACAACTGGGCTGTGCTGCACTCCCACACTCTCTCCTTGTAGTACTTTACAGTCTTCCACTTCTCGGATGTTTTCTCTTCGATACAGGAGGAAGTCGATTTGACTCTCTCTGGGACCACTCCTGTGTGACCGGTAGCTGTTTTTCATGAAGAACGTGTTCAGGACCGCCATGTCAAATGCTATGGCAAAATCCAGCACGCTCTCCCCCTCCTGGTTTTTCACTCCAGTACCTTTGCCTCCATGAACTCGTCTCACTCCATCGTTGTCATGTCCTATATGCCCGTTTAAGTCGCCGCCCATGACACGCCTCTCCCCCGGTGGGACCACCCTCTGTACTTCATCCATTTCTTGCCAGAACGTTTCCTTCTCTGCATCATCGCACCCAACTTGGGGGGCATATGCGCTGATCACGTTTATTGCTTCCTGACCATATACCAACTTGATCCTCAAAATCCTGCTGCTCTTCTTCACCACCTCCACCAGCTCCTCCTTGGTTTGGGGGTCTAGCACCACACCCACTCCATTACTTCCTCTCTCATCCGCTCCACTGTATATCAACTTGTAGCCTCCACCCTAATCTCGCGCTTTATTTCCTATCCATCTTGTCTCTTGTACACACAGTATGTTAATCTTCCTTCTCTCCATCAAATCCGCAACTTCTCTTCCTCTACCGGTCATGCTACCGATGTTAAGAGGAGCAATCCTCAGGGAATGGACTCGCTTCTTTAGCCGCACCCATCCATATTGATGCTGTAACCCTCGTCCAGTTTCAACAGAGGTCGGGCTCCTCTGTGCGTCGCGTGAGCGGGGTACGCCCTGGCCATCTTCGGTGTTCTCTCGACTGCTATCCATGGGTTTTGGCAAAAGGGCTTTACAGCCGGATGCCCTTCCTGACGCCAACCCTCCCCATTTTTCCGGGCTTGGGACCGGCACTGGGCTGCTATTTCTAGTGTACAAACATAAATAATTACTTATTATTGGTTAACTGGGATCATTAACATAAGAATTATCAAACACAGACATTTTCCTAATCATTAATGAGCAAATGAAAGGCTACCCTAGTGAGATGGTTGATGTTGCATTTGGGACACCAACTCATCAATATAAGGCTGCATGGATGATGTGGCTACACACAGGGTACATTCAAAATGTTCATCAGTAAGTACAAACCTATGCTTGTTTTTAACTAGATTCATTTTTGAAAAAAGCTGCTCACATACATATGTGCTACCAAACACTGCCATCATTTTCCTTGCATGAGCAGAGAGTTTGGATACACTGTTACTGATAAATGCTTCTTATAAAACTTGTATACTGAACTATCATCAAACTTCTTTCTTAGTTCATCATTGCACTGTAGTTCAAGTATTTCCATCTGTATGTCCTCGGGAATTGCTGTCACATCCACAGAAAAAGGAGAAGCAAAGACTTCAATGGCTTGTGAATGTTTCTTGAGGTCACCAAATCTTTCTGAAAATTCCTCTCGTAAGACTGCCAATTTGTCACCATACTTCTGATACTGACGGCTGCTAGTGTCACGGTTTTTCAGTGTAGGAAAGTGGGCTGGGTTTTGGTTTCTGATTTGTGACTCCCACAGACGCAATTCTATCTGGAAGCCTTTAATCAGTGAGAACATCTCATTTATTAGTTGATCTTTTCCTTGAAGTCTAACATTCAGTGCACTAAGATGATCAGTTATATCTACTAAAAATGCTAAATCACATCTCCATTCCTTATCTCTCAATTCAGGGATAGCATTAACTTTCATATCTAAGAACAGCACAATTTCTTCCAAAAGGTCATATGCTCTCTTCAACATTCCTGCTTTGCTTAGCCACCTTACCTCACAAAAATACTTCACATCACTGTACTCTGCATCAATGTCTGCCATTAACTGCTGAAACTCGCGGTGATTTAGACCTCTTGACCTAATGAAATTGACAGCTTTCACGAGAATATTAGTCACATGCTGAAAGTTTATTGTCTTCGCACATAAAGCTTCCTGGTGTATGATACAATGCAGGACAATAAGTGAACCGAAGTCAATATTTTGAGACCCCATTCTAGTCTTATTTATTTTTAGGAGAAAGGGCCGCAATGAAAGTCTTTGAGGGCCGCATGCGGCCCTTGGGCCGCAGGTTGCACACCCCTGCCTTAGACCTTCGAATCTGAGCAGTACAGCGATTCCTAGCAACAATAAAAGCAGAGTGAGTTAAATAGGAAGGAGAGGCTTGGTAAGATCGGTGTGCCCTATTGCTGGCCTGGATAGCCATGGAGCAGGGGCAGTGAAATCAAGGCTTAGGGGTAGAGAAAGTTTTTGTAGAAGAGGGGATGTACACCTCCATTCCCGAAGTCATGATCTCGGTAACTTTTAGAGCTACCTGATCAGGGTTACGGGACTGAAAGCAGCAGTCATCCCATGGTAAGTCAAAGAGGAATTTACGCATATTATCATGTTGGGTATGTTCAAAGTGCCAAAGGTGTTGCTGAGTAGGAGGGATTAGTGGAGGGGGAGTGAAAATGGAAGAGATTGAGATCAGTGAGTGGCCGGATTCTCCAAGAGGGGAAAGCCCAGAATAGGAGTAGTTTGAAGGGTTAGAAGTAAGCAATAGGTGAAGAATGTTTGCTGCATGTTCGTGACGATCAGGAACATGGGTAGGATGATTGATAATTTACTCCAGATCGTGAGCATATAGTATCCATTAAAATGACAAGTGTCATAGATTTGAGCTTTTCTCTACTGTGCTCAAATCACTTTGTTCAATATTTTTATGAAGGAGCAATCGAACTTAGTGTAATTGACAATTTTCTGAAATCATTAAAATTTTATCAGCTTTTTTTTATTTTGTTGAAAGAGGTCGTCAGTTTTGGCACTTAAATCCCTTGGAATCTCTGAAGTGAAAGAGATTTTTACATATTCTCCTTGAATTTATTTTTTTTACAACTATGTATTTGCAATTACGTAAAATAACTCTAGCAGGATCTAGAGGTATATCCATTGAAAATATTCAATATGATGCACAATTTAGAAATATTCCAGAGGACATACGTATATCTATATGCGGTTTATATTTGTGCGCTTGTGCGTGAATGTGTGTGAATGAATGTGAAATATTGTGTTGAAATATCATCGATAATACAGGACCACTCATTATTTGCTCTTGATAATTTTTGTATACTTAATTGTTACATGTGCTTTTAAAACATACTAAACTCCGTGACAGTAAATAAATATGTACCAAAAATAAAAATGGAATGAAGTTATAGTACAAGTAGCAATAAATGCCAATGGAAGACTTTTCTAGCTTTTGCATCTTGAAAGAATCGCATGTATAATATTGATAACATAAAGCACAAGAAAAATATAACATGTATATAAAGCGTATATATGTGGAGAGATTGGCTCTGATTACTCTGATCATGATGTCGGGTTCACTATTCCTATTGGGAGACAATACAAAAAAAAAATACTTTTAGCTGATATATATTTTTTATCTAAACTAAACACAACACAAATGATATGTATATAAATTCCTCAAAAATTATATATAGAAAACAAATTTCTTGATTACATCAATGTTTTATCTATGTTGCTGTTGTATAAAACTCATTTAATGATGAAAATCTTAAACATCAATAAAAAGCCCTCAGTGTTAATTATAAGCATTATACCCCAATTTTCAATTACAAAATTATTGCATAGTAAGATGGCGTACTGGCTCGTGAATGATTTATTTTTACTCATGACATTCCTTTTAATACGACATTAATCACTTCATCAATATAGCAGCAACACTGATATCCAGTTGCTTTTTGGTGTTTTATATAAATTATTTCAAAAATTTAATTAGATTATACTCAGATGATGGAATAACTTTTATGAATATGAAATGTAGTTTTGCAAGACGACAGGAAAAAGATAAATTGTTCTTCGAAACAGATTACAGTCATTAAAGTATTATGGACAAGTTCAAAATCTAACTTAGCAAATTTCTTGAAACTTAAAAATTGCTTAACTGGGAAATGCAAATCATGGACTATTTTTGGGGGCAAACTATCACTATTATATATATATATATATATATATATATATATATATATATATATATATATATATATATATATATATATATATATATATATATATATATATATATAATATATATATATATATATATATATATATATATATAATATATATATATATATATATATATATATATATATATATATATATATATATATATTTAAATATATATATATATATATATATATATATATATATATATATATATATATATATATATATATATATATATATATATATATATATATATATATATATATATATATATATATTGAGAGAGAGAGAGAGAGAGAGAGAGAGAGAGGAGAGAGAGAGAGAGAGAGAGAGAGAGAGAGAGAGAGAGAGAGAGAGAGAGAGAGAGAGAGAGAGAGAGAGAGAGAGAGAGAGAGAGAGAGAGAGAGAGAGAGAGAGAGAGAGAGAGAGAGAGAGATTAAACTGCCATTTCTAGCTCTACATGAAAGTGAGGACATATAAATTGTAGTTGTCAAGGTATGAAACTTCTTATGATGAAGAATACGAATAGTGGGTTGATACATATGAAACAGGATTTCGTCAAGCTATCCATTTCTTCTTACTTTAAGAAAATTTGCAGATCATTTAAGAAACAATATTAGCCATTGTAAGTAATATATGATATTTTGCTGAACACATGCTTTTATGTTAATTAGACATAAGAGGCCACTCCATTATAGGTCAACTACTTTTCACATCTTTATACTATGAATTAGGACAAAGTCATGTGATATATCATGTTATTGTTATTTTATAAGCCCATTAAAAACATAGGTGAAATAATTATGCTTCATTTACTATGAAGAATTGTTTTTCTGTAAAAAGGTCTCTATTTTCCTACTCAATATGATTCATTATTATCATAAATACTTAATTTTTAAACGTAATATATATATATATATATATATATATATATATATATATATATATATATATATATATATATATATATATATATATATATATATATATATATATATATATATATATATATATATATATATATATATATATATATATATATATATATATATATATATATATATATATATATACATACATACATACATACATACATACATACATACATACATACATACATACATACATACATACATACATACATACATACATACATACATACATACATACATACATACATACATACATACATACATACATACATACATACATACATACATACATACATACATACATACATACATACATACATACATACATACATACATACATACATACATACATACATACATACATACATACATACATACATACATACATACATAAAGCTACAGGTCCTGATGACATATCCCCTCATGTGCTTAAAAAATGCGCAAACACAATATCAGTGGCACTAAGTATCATATTTAAGGAGTCACTGGAGTCGGGGGATATTCCAAGATGCTGGAAACAAGCAAATGTGATACCTATCTTCAAAAAGGGAAGGAGGGATACGGCTCTGAACTATAGACCAGTTTCCTTGACCAGCATAGTTTGCAAAGTTATGGAGAAACTACTAAGGAAACATATCTCTCTTCACTTGGAATCCTTCAACTTTTTGTCAGTGAGGCAACATGGCTTCAGAGAAGGTAGATCAACGGTAACAAACTTATTAGAATTTTATGATGAGGTAAGCCGAATCTTACAGGAAAGAAAGGGCTGGGCAGATTGCATATTCCTAGACTTCCAGAAAGCGTTTGACACTGTTCCACATGGGAGACTTATTAGGAAGCTGCAATCAATGGCTAGAATAGGTGGAAATGTTTTGGAATGGATAAAAACTTACTTAGAAGGAAGGGAACAGAGGGTTAGAGTAAGACACTCAATGTCTGAATGGAGAAGAGTTAGTAGTGGAGTTCCACAGGGTTCAGTTTTAGGGCCACTTTTGTTCCTTGTATATGTAAATGACCTACCAGAGTCTGTAAATTCATTCATGAATATGTTTGCAAATGATGCAAAGATTGTGAAGAAAGTAAAAAACGAGAACAATGGTAGAGAACTTCAGGAGGATCTAAATAATCTGCATGAGTGGTCAGAAAAGTGGCTAATGAAATTCAATACTTCAAAATGTAAGGTAATGAGAATGGGTACAAGTGCAAGAAGGCCCAAGCTTGACTACTCGGTGGCTGGAGTACAACTTCAAGAGACAGAAAATGAGAGAGATCTAGGAGTAAACATACTGGCAGATTTGTCTCCAGAAATACATATAAATGGCATAGTAAGGGCAGCATATGCATTCTTATCAAATGTAAGGGTAGCCTTCAGGCACATGGACAAGGAAATGCTCAGAAATATTTATGTAACATATGTGAGGCCAAAACTCGAATATGCAGCCCCTTTTGGAATCCGCACTTGAAAAAGCACATAGCTAAGCTTGAAAAAGTTCAAAGACATGCCACGAAACTGGTGCCAGAAATACGCAATCTCAGTTATGATGAGAGGCTGAGGGAATTAGACTTACCATCACTCGAAGGTAGAAAATTGAGGGGGGATATGGTGACAGTCTTTAAATTCCTTCATGGTTATGATAGAGTGGATATGGATCGATATTTTGATATGGCTGGCTCTAGAACTAGAGGTCATAGTTTGAAACTTCGTAAGAAAACTTCTTTGCAGGATGTAAGGAAATACTTGTTCAGTGTAAGAGTAGTTGATAATTGGAATTCGCTAAGCGAGGAGGTAGTTAATGCTATCTCAATCCATAGTTTTAAGGACAGGTATGATAAGCATCACTAAGTATAAAATGGAACCGATCAGGAGACGGGAAGATACGGGCTTTGGGCTCTTTCCCGTAAACGCAATTA
>JAXCGZ010013600.1:0-5000 GCA_037179515.1 Halocaridina rubra
TGAATAATCAATATTATTTTCTTCAATTTATGAATAACTATCAGTAACATTTGGACGTGGAAAAAGATGGACTGAAGCTGTGGAATCTAGATTGAAAGTCCATCCTGTCACCCTCCGTGGGCTTGAACGCGGTTCTATCATCTCCAGAGTGATAAATACTTGATAAAGAGCAATATCGGGCAAGTGTACCGTGCATACAATGTTTTTGTATTCATCTTTATCTAAGTCCTCGCATTGTGTTTTGCAGTATCTAGCAAGCATGGCAACTATTTTAAAATGAATGCATATATTATCACTGGGGAAGAAGTTAAATTTACATTACAAATAATTATCGCCATTATAAGCCATGTTCTGCAGAAATATATGCTTATGTAAATTCTACACCGACTAAAATATTATTACTGACAAAAACATGATTAAAGAAATTCGAATAAGAAATAAAATGAGTAAATTGCAATATACAAAAATAAATAGATAAATAGATTTCTAGCAGAAAATATAAGACAAACAATGATATATCATTGGCATATCTGGAGATGTCCATACTTTAATTAAACTGCTTCTTCCCATCTACCTCCAGACTCTGAAACTCTCTTCCTCCTTCTGTCACTCCTAATTCTTATGACCTTTCATCCTTCAAAAAGCAGATCTATCGTCATATCAGAGCCTAGTCCTCCATATCTCTCGGTCCTCTGTACTTTGACTGATTTTTTCTGTCTGTCGTTGTCCTTTGTGTTACATTGCCTAATCGATGCCTTGTCCTCAACCTTTTTCTTTTCCTTCGTCTTGGTATTTTCTCGTGGCCGGGCCTTTATTGATTAGGGCAGTTTCTGCCTGTCCCGGTGTCACACTCATAAAAAAAAGGATGATAAAATTAATACTACTATTAACGCTTCTATTACTACCACTACTAACAGTGTAAAAACATCATACTAGCAAACCTGATTAAGAGTAATTTGAACTGGCCCTAACTCTCTCTTTAATGACGCATTGTTTAAACAGGCATCTCATTGGCTGGTCTCGGAGACACTCATGCCTGTGAGGAAGAATTCTTCCCTCTGCTCTCTCTCTCTCTCTCTCTCTCTCTCTCTCTCTCTCTCTCTCTCTCTCTCTCTCTCTCTCTCTCTCTCTCTCTCTCTCTCTCTCTCTCTCTCTCTCTCTCTCCTGTTACAGTTATCTACAGCTATATTCTAAACCCAAGAATCCCATAGGATGCCATACCAATAATCGTTTTCTATACTTACTTGCTTTTATAATATTATGAATGTCTATTCCAATATGTAAAAGTCTTTTTGGGCAATAATTTTAAAATTCAAACTAGTCGCAAAATAGATATCATATTACTGATCAAGCAGAGGCCGTTATAATATAAACAGCGAGGATGCCAGATATACCGATTGGGTAGGGAAAGATTATCTACCATTAGTACTAAGATGCGCATTTTACACCATATATGACGTGGACTCAAACCAAAGTCCAGTAACATAAAAATCTACAGTTCAATGAGCATTGCCACTTGGGTAATACCACTCACCGCTCACTAAGTCCCTTGGTTGCATTGGGTTAGCCTGTTAGTTACGAAACTGCACACAGCTTTCTTCCACTCCTTTCCCCGAAAAGTCCATCCATGTAGAGTATCGTTGTGTGTGTCATGAACAATGCGTTACCTCCCAATAGTTTGCTTTGCCTATCATGGGAGGAGGATAGAGTTTGATAATTAGTACTTTCCTTACACATCTTCCCGACGGCTACAGGTTTGTTGGTATCAAATCCAAGCAAAATGTAAGGTTGGTACAAGCCACCACACCTCTGCAAGGTTACACAGTCACCATTGCGCTCTTGTGATAGCCCCAGCATAGAGGTGGAGATTAAAATAGTAATTCCACCTAAGATTTCAGAAGTTTCATGACCCACCAGCAACAAGCATAGATATTAATGGTCAGAAGTTGATGACTATCATGTGAAAATGCCATTATACATTCTAAATAATTTCATGTTTTATATTTTACAAGATAGGGACTGGAACCTTGGTGTCCCCAGCTTTGCTAAAGCGGTCAAATGAAATAAAGTTCTAAGGTAGACATAGAAATGCAAAGGAAACCAGTGCAGCAAACTTTATTTTGCCAGGTTCCTAATCGACCATTGATGATGACACAAACTTAATTCGCCAGCCCACTATGGATCGAGTATAAGACCGTGGTTTAGGAAAGACTTAGTGGAAAATTCAGGGGTAACGTCTCTAACAGCACCTAAACATCATATCCTTATTTGCATAAAATGAAAAAAGGAGCATCTTTGTTCTTGTTTTCTTTTTCATTAGACTTTAATGAAACGCCACATACAAACAGACACACATGCAAACGTGCATACACAGGAGCACACAGCTACGCACACACATACACACTGGCATGCAGACACACGCTCACACACACTCACCAACACAAACTGAGCTTTCCAAATCTTTTCATCAAGATATAATTAAAAATGGGAACTCTGGTATTTGCCTGGTTCTTTTAATATGACATGATGCTCTCTCTCTCTCTCTCTCTCTCTCTCTCTCTCTCTCTCTCTCTCTCTCTCTCTCTCTCTCTCTATATATATATATATATATATATATATATATATATATATATATATATATATATATATATATATATATATATATATATATATATATATATATATATATATATATATATATATATATATATATATATATATATATATATATATATATATATATATATATATATATATATATATATATATATATATATATATATATATATATATATATATATATATATATATATATATATATATATATAATATATATATATATATATATATATATATATATATATATATATATATATATATATATACCGAGGCTGTTTCCCCTTAAAATGGGGGTAGCCGACATCAAAGAAGAAACAGTATGGGGAGCAGTTATACTCCCCTCTACTCTCCCTCTTCTATGATGCCTCACAGGAGGTTTATACAAGGGGGGGATTCCTAGTCCCCCCGCCCCGTCCACTTTTAGTCGCCTTTTACGACACGCAGGGAATACGGTGAGGCTATTCTTTGACATCTTTCCGGCGCGTCGAGGCGAGCCCACCGGCCCCCGGCGAGCACGAAGCTCACCGGGGGTGACGAGTGGGACCCAGTCCTTATATATATATATATATATATATATATATATATATATATATATATATATATATATATATATATATATATATATATATATATATATATATATATATATATATATATATATATATATATATATATATTATTTTTTTTATTATTTTTTTTTGCCCAACATAGAAACAATTTCCTAAGTAGATATACAAAAAGAATAAAAAGAATGTAAAGCATTTCGAAGAAAAATAGCTAAATTGAATACAAATAGACTCGCTGCTATTAGGATAATAGAGTAGTAAGTATGCATGAGAATGTCTGTTAAGAGAGGCAGTGAAGACTTTATATTTTCAGAAGAGAAATTGCCTTATAAGAGAACTACTAGAAGCAAAAACGATAAGAAAAATTATATGCATTTTAGCTGCAAACTTTGTGATGCATCAGATCTGGATGTTACGGACATAGTAGGTTACTAACAAAGAGGTGCAAAGAGCTATATACATCTGAGTTGTTTTACATGTCGTAACATTATGATTACTGTTAACACCCATATGTTGTCGTCCATTATGAGACATATTTTTTTATTTTGTCACCAAAAGTAAGATTCCAGCAATAATATATTCTCCACTATGACGGTCCCATTGTGTAAAAGAAGACCTTTAGCACGTTGGGTCACTTAAGTTTTGATATAAATTATTATGATATGTACCACAGTGCACTCAATCCAACTCAAACTTGAGCGTCTCCTACCTCCCATAGCTCAATATCGTTTTTTCTTTTATTATGAATTTTCATCTCCCTTTTCAAATTAGGCAAGGAATAGGAATACAGTACCATTTTCTCCTGTACTAATTAGAGTGGAGCAAAGGGACTTTGATTCTATCTTCATATTTTCCTGGCATAAACAACCAAATCTTGAAAAAGTTTCTGTTAGGAAAGAGGACCTTATTGACATTTGCTCTTACTCTGACACATCCCTCACAAAGAAGAATGAAGGTACATATAAGAAACTCCTTTGATGAGACTGCAATTGGTGCCATAGCTTTATAAAATCAATATATTGTCAGGCTCAATTTCTGTACATGAGTGTTTATAAGAAGCTTCCTGTAGAGGGATATGTGCTTGGCAAATACCTAGTCATAAAAGTCATATGTAACCAATACCATAGGCCTCGGTGACAGAAACGGCAACAAGAATCCTCAAGAAATGGCATTTGTGATCTAGTAACTATAACCCATATGCACCAACCGGGAAGTAGTACTTACAATAAGTCACTCCAGTGGTACTTTGCTGTAGCCCAATGAAAGATCCTCTGCATTCATATTACTATTGTAATTGGTTAAGATAGACATAAACACATTTCATTGTCCACCATCTTTCAAGCATCAAATAGCCTGCTCAAGGTGGAGAATATAAAACAGTGAATTATAGTAAATCACAAGTTATATCTATATGTATGTTTTACAAACTAGATATTTAGACACGATGAAGCAATAATACTTTCAAAATATTATAAAAGTACCTGATGTACCAAGAGAAATTTGATCAATATACACATCAAGCATATAAGGCAGTCTTAAAAGAGTATTTTTCCATTGTTGTAAATCAAGCAAAAACCCACTATCAAGATAATATTCGAAATAAGTGTTTATAATGTAACTAATTTCTCTAGATATTTTGAAGTTAGTATTCACATATGATGTCTATATTGCATAGAAGAGAATAAATTACTGATTATCTATGTTTTCTCTTACATAAAAAAATCCAAAAAAGGCAGTCAAAATGCAAGACATGTGAACAAAGAAAAAACAAGAAGCAAAGCAAACTTTTAGTCTTAATAACTTCCACTCACGCAC
>JAXCGZ010013600.1:17500-25000 GCA_037179515.1 Halocaridina rubra
CAAGGTGCTACCAACTACACCACAGAAGGTCTTAAAGGGAAACATACCTTACAGCTTATATCTGCTATACTAGGGAAGTACGCATTCTATCTGAAGGTCACTATGTCCATCCCTAGTATAGCAAATATAAACTGTAAGGTCTGTTTCCCAGTTAGACCTTCTGTGGTGTAGTTGGTAGCGCCTTGGCTTAGTAATTATAAGTGCAAGGTTCAAGTCCCGGTCGGGGTAAAAATTATTTATATTTTCACATTTGGTCATGTGCTTAATTGATATATATATATATATATATATATATATATATATATATATATATATATATATATATATATATATATATATATATATATATATATATATATTAATATATTAATATATATATAAATATATATATATATATATATATATATATATATATATATATATATATATATATATATATATATATATATATATATATATATATATATATATATATATATATATATATATATATATATATATATATATATATATATATATATATATATATATATATATATATATATATATATATATATATATATATATATATATATATATATATATATATATATATATATATATATATATATATATATATACATATAAATATATATGGATGGATTCGGCTTTACGTCACGAACTTCCTTTTCTACTAAGGGCTAGGACGGTTGCCTTCTTACGAAGGACTTGTTTTGGCTGATGGAATCGTTACCCTGAGTGTATGCCTTTACTAACCTCAGTCCGTGAAGGGGCGCGAACCCTGGACCTGCTGCCTCAGAGTCGCAGACGCTACCATTTTGCCACGGAGACTACATCTATATATATATATATATATATATATATATATATATATATATATATATATATATATATATATATATATATATATATATATATATTATAAATATATATATATATATATATATATATATATATATATATATATATATATATATATATATATATATATATATATATATATATATATATATATATATATATATATATATATATATATATATATATATATATATATATATATATATATATATATATATATAATTATATAATATATATATATATATATATATATATATATATATATATATATATATATATATATATATATATATATATATATATATATATATATATATATATATATATATATATATATATATATATATATATATATATATATATATATATATATATATATATATATATATATATGAAAGCGCAAACTGCTTACATACAGCACTAAATTGTTAGGAAACCCATCAGTGAAGCAGCACATAGAAAAATTAGCTGTATATTTTGGATCCTAACATTTTAATTAGAGAAGACTCTCTCCAGGCCTCAGCAACATATATTTATCAAAAAATAATTTATTTAGATTTTTCGTATTACATTTTGCTTGAATAGCATTGAACATAATCACGTTTCAATAGTTTATCATTTGCGAAGGTTATTTACATTATTTTGCAAAATTCTTTACCATCCGTTCAATATACATTGAGCTATTTTTCCTCTCAATCAAAGGGGTATTCAAAAATCTGTGACAGTCTTTACAGAATGCTTCGTGGAAATTATAATGAGACCAAAACCTAAAAAGGAATAAGATGTGGGGTGAATGGATGGTAACATGAAAAACAAAATGTATCTATTTTTTTTTTTAATAAACTGAGCTTCCTCTGCTTACCAGAGCTTATTTTCTCTTTCATTCAGTCTGAATTTCCTTGTTTCCTTATTCTATGATTGAGGATAGGAATACCATCTCCGTGTTCCCATGGTTGTAATAATAGTAGACACTACAGGGCAGAGTGAGCGCATTGGGAAAAGCTTCACTTCTTTCATTTCCTTCCACGTAGAGCCAAGATATTCAAGAACCCTCATAACTGGCTCTTTGAATGTGTGCATTGCCGTTCAGTGAGTGAAAGTCAGACAGAGAAGAATACTGGCATTGGTTGTGAGAAGATGGACACATTTGAAGGCAAGTATTTTGAGTAAATGAAATGTTTATTCACGATATTTTGTCATTGTTTGATTGCTTAACAGACTTATTCATTTAGTAGTTGAAAAATTAATTAAGTTATTCATTCATTCATTCATTTATCTATCTATCTATCCATCTATCTATCTATCTATCTATCTATCTATCTATCTATCTATCTATCTGCATCTATCTATCTATCTATCTATCTATTTACAAATGCAGCCCAAGGAATGACATACGCACACCTAAATTTTTGCGTTGACCCAGTGGTGGCAAAAATTTAGTCTGCCATTAAAAAATAAACCAAGTGCTGGTCAGTCTCTTTTTGGGGTAAAACAGTATTGTATATCAATTAGTCATGTTTAGGAATTTGACATGACTTCTGCTAACTCAGAAGGTGCAATGAGTACGCAATTGCAAACAGTAAAATAGTTGTGGAACCAAATATAAAATGAGTTCAGGCATGAGATCACACAAGCATATGCGTGTCTAGAGTTCTGTGCCTTACCAGAAATGGTGCAGATGAATTCACAACTGTCTTATCATCTCCAATGAGTACTCATTATGCCTGCTGAGTAAATACTACGGACAATTCTACATCCTCAGTACAAGTGAGTGAACATCTTCCTTATTTTTTCTCAAGGAAAAAGGTCTTTTTTATTGGCATAGCAGACAAAACTTAAAACAGCTGAGCCGTGGAAGTTTGCATTTTTCTGTACCTATTTGATATTTGAATTCTCCGTATAAGGGTCTATGACGTAAAAATTAATTATTTGATAATTTTACAGCCAATTAGAAAACTTTAATTGTGATTGCAATTATACAATTATACTAATGAGGTTAGTCATTTCGAGTGGCTTTATATCATTATTATTGTTATTTTTATTATTATCATTATAATTTTTATTGTTATTGTTATTATTATTATTATTATTATATTATTATTATTATTATTATTATTATTATTATTATTATTATTATTATTATTATTATTATTATTATTATTATTATTATTATTATTATTATTATTATTATATTATTATTTTTATTATTATTATTATTATTATTATTAATATTATTATTATTATTATTATTCAGGCATATTTTTTGTATTTCTACAAAAGGTATTTTATTGCAAAATGTGTTTTATATTGCTTAACTATGCAATGCTTTACGTAGTTTTTGTAATATGGTCATATGTAATTAAGTTTTTTTTTACCTTTATAGCTGGTATTTTCTTACTTTACAAGGGAACATTTTTAGTTATCTCTCTTTGCAAGGCCTGTTATAAACTTAGCTCTTGTTAAAGGTGTCAGAAAGGATCACTGAATTTTTTAAAGTGTGTTATTGGGGATTCGAACTTTTGGAACTATTATAACAGCTAAATTTACATTGCATTTCATGAGGTTATGTAGCTTTATGTATTTAATAGGTATATCATGATTTACAAGGTAATTATTGACGTTGTAACTAATGTTAGTAGAGTTTTTTTAGGATTAAATAGTGCAATTCGAGGCATGTGCTGTTCTTCTTTTTGAAGAGAGTCTCTATGTGTGTAATAATTAATTCACATGAAATTTCAAATCACTTTGCATATAACACCTGCTTCACACATGAAGGCATATTTAAATTTCAGTCACTAAAGTTGTTTTATTCTGTGCTGACATAAATCCAAAAGTTAATATATATAGCAATCGAATGAATCTGGCAAAGACATTCGTCTAATGAAATTGGATAAAGACGTATCAGTTACAGAAATAGTGACCTCAAGTTATTATACTACTACATACATATACAACGCTTTCAGTCCCACTTGTATGTGGGTGAGCAATTCAAAGTTCAAACACTCATCATGATATAATAAATCTGAATATCACCTCTTAGGTCTTAAGGGATATAGACCTGCCACAATTCCCCATCATCTTCGTGCTTGTGTCATCCACAGGGAAAAAGGATTAGAGTCTTTTGTCATAACCTATATATGTACTTAAAGCATTTTTCAAACAAGGGATGTTAAGTATTTATTGAAAGTGCTACAGCTGCATGCATACTAGTATATCTGCAAAGTCTCAGGCTTTCAGTTCGTTCAATAGTATCGTCATTCTACGGAAAATATAAAAAAGGAAAAATAATTTTGCTGCATGCTAACAAGCGCTGAAAAAGTTTTCACATTTCACACAATGTGGTAATGAACTTAACGTCCGTTGCAGTGCTTATAAAATATAAAAGTAAAGAACTCAGATGCAAATAAAACTAATATTTTTGACTAATTTTAAATAGCGTTCATAATTACATCCAAACTGTTTAATGCATATCCATTTGCAAATTCATCTTTTAATATGCACAGTGTTATTTTCAACATTTCTCCCTAGGGATAGCTTGCTAAATAATGGCGGTCTTCAAATGACAAGGAACGTTGGTTTTTGTTTTATGCTATTACTGATATTTGCATTAAAACTTTAAAGTATGCAAAACACGATTTTAAATATCGTAGAATAAAAACTTGGTACTATAAAACTTAAAAATAGCCATGGCTTAAAAGTTAAAGATCGCGTTGACTTAAAAAAAAATTCATTCTTATGATTTGCCTTTTTAAGGATGTAAGGTTTTGAAAATTTATTTATATTACACATTTTTTTTTTATTTATAGTTTTGTATTGTCTAATAAAGGCAGGTTTCTAAGATCAAGAAAAGAAATCTTCATAATATGTTATAGGAAATTTTGGATATACAGTTTTGAAAAAATATTAGATTATTAGATTAAATCTGTAACTATGATTCAGTTATTATGATTAAGTAAAACCTTTTACATTCACAGATCCAATTAGAATATTTCTAAATAATCAGACGCTCTTGGCACTTTGAGCAAACCCAGCTTGATGATATGCGTAACACTCTTTGACCTCCCATGGAATGACTGCTGCTTCCATACCCACAATCCTGATTAGGTAGCCATAATATATGGCGAAATCATAGCAGCAGGAATGGAGGTAAATTCCCTTTCTCGATAGAAATTTTCTCTCCCCCTAATCCTTTCTTTGACCGTCCCTGCTCCATTACTATTCAGGTCAGGGATAGGGCATACTTGTCATTCCAAGTCTCTTCTCTCATTTAACTTGCTCTGCTTTCATTACAGCTAGGAATCACTGCACTGCTCAGATTTGAAGGTCTAAAACTACCTCTTAAAGAAGGAAAGTAATGAACTCCTCTCACACTGATAAGCGTTTTTGGTCCTTATAGGAAATTTACTCTTAAAAACTTCTGTAATTCAAGCTTTCCCCCTCTCATTCATCCTGATAGTTTTATAACTTGCTCTTCCACTGACAAAGCCACTCTCTTTGGCTCTCATTTTTTTTAACTCTTCCATAAGCGATGTCAACGCACCTTCACCTCGTACTTAACCCCTCTCAAACCCCATACCCTCCTTTAATCTTTCTTCACGCAATAAAAATGAGCGCGAATTCCGAATCCAATGGCATCTCTGCAAGGTTTCTTTAGGAGTTTGTAGATGACCTGCGTCCATTTTTTGGCCGCCTTTTTTCCCTCATTCTCTCAACCAGCATCTATCTTTCATCTTGGAAGTACACTCTAGGTCAGCCTATTCCATAAAACGGTGACCACTAAATTTTGTTTTTACTATCAACCTATTTGTCTCACCTCTACTATCACTAAGGTATTTGAAACTTTGCTCAACTCTCACTTCTTGAAATATCTTATATCTAACTCAGTTATTTCCAACACCAGTCTGGCTTCCGCTAAGGAAGATCCACTGGTGACCTCTTCTTTTATCTTACTCATGTATGATCATATTCTCTGATGAATTATGTAGTCCTCTGTTGTCTTTATATATCTGTAAGGCTTTTGGCAGATTGTAGCACAAGGCTGCGTTGGCCAAATTTCCTGCTTAAGGCTTTCCTTCTGTCTGTTTTTTTTTTCAGTTTTCTTTCGAACCATATTATATTTGTTGTTTGTTGAAGGCATAACATCTAGCTCGTTATTTATTCACCAAGTAGTTTCCTGCTCTTAATCAGCGATCTCGAGACCCCATCCTCCTATCTACTCTACAACTTTGCTGACGATTCTACCCTTCATTTTTTCCTCTGCCTTCTCTTCACAACCTTCGTGTGCTTTTCGTAATAAGTCTCGCGTCACTCTTTCTTCAACTTTCAACTCCGTTTTACAGAGAGTATCTTAGTGGGGAACCCAAAATTTGATTGATGCCTCCAAAACAGTTTCTTGCTAATTCTCTATCATCTTCACCTCCTGAAAGCCCTATTATCTTCGAAACTTATGAAATTTTTCCTCTTAACAAGGAATCCACATAGCCTCTAAGTTGTCTTAAGGGAGTCGCATAATCCATATTTCTAAATCCTCATCTAAAATCTTTGTGGCTTTTATTTTGTTTTCGTCATTACTTTTCCTCTTTGCAGCTACTTTAAATCTATAAAGGTCTTATCCCTCCATCCTTAAAATACTGTATGCACATTTTGGGTACTTCTTATTATACTAATGTCCTCGTTAGGGTTGACTCTAATGCAAGCAGACTCATTAATGACTTTTGTCTTAATTCAAGTCTTGATTTTCTTTCTCTTCATCACAATACATATTCCCTTTCTCTTTTCTATCGTTACTGTTTTCATTGCTGCTCTGATGAGCTGGTGAGTTGTATCCCTCCAATACTTCTGATGCAGTGTCATTCTCACAAAGCTGCCTTGTCTCACAGGTACTGTTTGGAGCTTTGTAGTTTGTGGATTGGTCGCTGCAGCCACTGCTTCTTCCAGTCCACCTCTTAACTCTGGAACTCTCTTTCTCCTTCCATCTTTCGTAATTCTTTTGACATATCTTCCTTCTAAAAGTGGATTTTTCGATCTCAGGGCCTTAATTCAACCATATATTTTGGTCTCCATTATTTTGACTATTCTTTCAGCCTATCCTTTTACTATTGTGTATCAGTATCTTATTTCTACCTTGTCCATAGGCTTATACTTTTTTTTCATCTCAATATTTTATTATTGCCAGGCCTGACCCGATTTCATACTCATACACAGAAGTAGAGATTTGGCATGCAACAATTTTTTCTAATATTTTTGAGAAAATGGGTAGCAGGGAAATGGGACGACAGTTTGTCACATCTCTGTCCCTCCTTTTTATGCAGAGGTGTTACATGTGATTTTCTCCAAGAGTCAGGAAGCTTTTTAGTAACAATGGAATTGTTCATAATAGTTAGAATATAAGATACAATCATGGGTAGAGCATCTTTGATGAATTGAAATGATATACCATCTGGACCATAAGAGCCAGAGTTTCTTAGGCTCTTTATGGTAAGAATTAGGGTAGCACAGTCGATAGGATTTATCTTGAAGTATTCTCTTGTGTTTACATTGGAAGAATTGACATATAAGTAATTACTCATATTCGCTGAGTTGATGTTTTCTTGTGTTTTCTAGTATGTATTTTTGCCAACGCTAGCAAAATAGTTATTA